>JAUCMX010000017.1:18859042-18914042 GCA_033459395.1 Hemibagrus guttatus
CCAGTTTATTATAATATAGAAATTTACTGCTGCTTTGGGAAGTTTTTTTTTTTTTTGCTTAAAAATTGCAATCTTCTTGTGTCACGCTGTATTAGTTTGACATCTCTTATTACCGAGTGGAATAACCGCGCGCCCCGTGCTGATCTGGGTGTAGATTTGGTAATTATAATATATGATTGGCTCGCAGGGGCTGGCGGGGGAGGTGATGTGGAACTATGTGGAGCATGTGCAGCCGCAATGTGAAAATGATCACAATGCCGTGGCTGCGCCGAGCTCACTGCTGAGGAGGGATAGTGCGCTCAGCTCTGCGGGTTGCCATATCACAAGTACCTCCCCCAGCCATTCAGATCGTTAAACGTTCCTAATTCGCTTTGGACTACAAATAGTTACTCAGTTACAAACTTACTGAATCTAAACAACATGACGCACGCCGGACGAAATGTATTTAGTTTTCTGTCCAATCTGGCAACCCCGTGGCTGCTCATTTTACCACATAAGGGCGGCACGCGCGCCTCGCTGGGAGGAGGGCGACGCTCTGCGCTCTGCGCTCCTATTGGTCGCCAACTCTGGTGATTGACATGCGCCAGTCCGGCCCCTTTCCGTCCCTGGTTATTGGCGCTTTAACCGGTGTCGGTCGCTGCCTCTCGATGTCCGTGCGCGCGTACTGACAGATCAAACGTGACCGCTTTGAAAACTACATCTCAGCTTTATTTGGCCGGTGCTGCTGTTTGATGTCTGTTCTTGAAGGTGAAAAAATCCCGACTCGGATTGATTGCAGCAGAAGTGGATGCGCTCTGTATTTATTTTTCCTTTCTAAAGCATGGCCGAGAAGCGGCGGTCTCCGTGCACCATGAGCCTGAAGGCGCACGCGTTTTCTGTGGAGGCGTTGATCGGCGCGGAGAAACGGAGGAAACTCGACGACGAGGATAGCGAGAGCTGTTTTGGGGAAGTAAACGAGGTGGCGAGCCTGGCCGGGAGCGCGTACGGCGGCGGGCGCAACTGTGACACCGACTGTGACGCTTCCCGTAAGTTCCTACAGTAACACTTAAAGATAGAGCTAGGTTTTTAAGTTTTCTATTATATCACAGGAACCACAGACACTTTTAGGATTAAACGGATAAATATATTCTCTTCTTGAAAAGAGTTATTGATTGTTAGTGTTTTGATTCTCCTGGACGCAAATGAAACGCTAGGCCTGCGGGATCATTGTTTTGAGATTAGATTTCGGAGATTTAAAAATAAAAATCATTATATGCTGTAATGCTTAATGTGAGAAAATCTTAGCCTGTTTGGCTGTTAATTTGGTCTAAAACTGTGAACTGATTTTTACAAAAGTAGCCAAATACACTAGGAAGACAGGGGCGAGATTTTTAGTGCATTTAAAACGTCAGTAGTCAGTGATGAGGGGTTTTTTCCTTCATATTCGGAGTTTGTTCTGCTTTGCATGACCATGAAAATCTGAATAATAAAAAGTATTAAGGGCATGACTATAAAACATATGTATTATTATTATTATTATTATTATTATTATTATTATTATTTTTAAAAACTAAGGTAGCTGATGTAAGAACTGAAAAATGTCTTTGCACTGATATTACAAAGACACAAGATATGTATTACACTACTATACAGAAGTCGTAAAGATGGATGATATGACAAGATCATGTGTGTTTACGAGCTCACACACACACACACACAAAATAGTCTCAAATTAGCTGAAGAAAAGAAAACAGGAAAGTAAGTAACTAAGAAAATAAGCAGTGGACCACAAACAAACCCGAAGGACATACCCTACATTAGCCCATGATTTTTCCTGTAAAATTAAATATACAAGTCTACAAATGTCACAATTGTTTAATATCGTTATGCGTGCACATTTTTTCACACTTTTTAGTAGGACAGTAGGCGATTTGTTACACCAGGAGTCCTCATACAAAGTGAACCACCAAAAACCTATGTTTAATAAACAGGATTAATGCCATATTTAATAAATTTTTTGGCCTCAAAAGGGAAAGTTAATTGACTAAATGTTTGTTATTAAAACATGAAAATGTCCATAAAATGGACATTGAATAAAGTAGTGGGGAAAAAAACAAAACTGATAAGCTAAAATCAGCTAAGTGGTACGATGACGTCTTTGTTGTTGTTGTTGTTGTTGTTGTTGTTGTTGTATTATTATTATTATTATTATTATTATTATTATTATTATTATTATTATTATAAGAGAAGTGGGCGCATAAAATATGCTTAAATAACTTTAAGATCAAGTGCACACGAGTCAATAATAATAATAATAATAATAATAATAATAATAATAATAATAATAATAATAATAAAAAAACCTGTGTGTGTGTGTGTGTGTGTTAGCGGAGTGTGAGGATGTGGGCTCGGACAGTCCTCGGCCTGCCTCACGGACGTCACCGCCGCCGACAAGCGCCCGAACCGCGGAGGAGACGCGCGTAGAGCTGCAGGGCTCGGACCTTTGGAAACGCTTCCACGACATCGGCACGGAAATGATTATCACCAAAGCAGGCAGGTGAGTGAACCATGCAGCTAGCGAGCACATTATTATAAAAATCTGACCTAGATAATTGCTAAACGCGCGTACAACGTGTGATATTACATAAAATAAAAATAAAATAAGTCCAAACGTCACATTTGGCATGTCGGTTAGTGAGGTCAGATTTTAATCCTTTTCTGGTCATTTCCTTTAAAATAAAATTATCCTGTTCTGTAATACCAAAAACGGCGATTATATGGAAGAAAAATACATTAATTTAAAAAAAAAAAAAAAAATCTCATCTGATGTCTAAAATTTTATATTCATTATGAATCACAATAATGTTGTATTTTAGGCGAATGTTCCCTGCAATGCGAGTGAAAATTACAGGACTGGACCCTCATCAGCAGTACTACATCGCAATGGACATCATACCCGTGGACAATAAACGTTACAGGTTAATAATTAACACAATTAATTATTGTATTATATTCTGTCTCTGAAGATACAAAGCTTGATGGTGAAATGCTGAAATTTAATGCAAATACAGACGTTTTGGATCAAACACACACTTTGTCTGTACAAATGGTGCTTCTATAAGACTGGGATGACTCTGACTGCCCTTTTGGGCTGTCCTTTTGGGTGTGTAACCTTCAGGTCAGGCGACAAATGTAGCCCAAACAAATGCACACGACTCCTTAAATGTTGAACAGAGGTCTGTTTTCTGTGTGGGATTGAGCCTAACTGGTGTATTATTATTTTTTTTTTATATGTTTTAAAGATACGTGTACCACAGTTCCAAGTGGATGGTGGCAGGAAATGCGGATTCACCCGTCCCGCCGCGTGTGTACATCCACCCGGACTCTCCTGCTTCTGGAGAGACGTGGATGCGACAGGTCATTAGCTTCGACAAACTCAAACTGACCAATAACGAGCTGGACGACCAGGGCCATGTAAGCAAGTTGTTTCTTAATCCTTGTTAGTGCAGCAGTTCAGTGTTACTTGGATGTAAATAACTGAGTCAGAATCAGAAAATTGAAAAGGCCCCATGAAAAGGCCTCCTTTTATTTTTGCTGTCCAGACGATGCCATACCTATCTGAAACATTTGGACTCTGATCTTTAATGAGGTTAAATGTTATAATTAGAGCAGCCTACTCTTTTTATATACCTGTTAAAGACACATGCTAGCGATTGTCGCCCGGTGTGCATTTTGTTTTGCTGAATTATTTTAAAGGCCTAAACATGTTGTTATGTGGAAGGTTGTAAACAAACTCAATTGAAAGCATTCCTGCGGCGAGCTGGTTGAAGGCCTGCTCCGGCTTTGAAAATGTGAGCACGTGTGTTTTTATTGAAGTAGAAAACTGCTTCGGTAATTCCTCCGTTTCCCCTCACTCTAAACACGGATGCGCTGGATAATGTTTTCCAGATCATCCTACACTCCATGCACAAGTACCAGCCGCGCGTCCACGTCATCCGTAAAGAGTGCGGCGACGAGCTCTCGCCCGTTAAGGCCGTGCCGACCGGCGACGGCGTGAAGGCCTTCTCCTTTCCTGAAACGGTGTTCACCACAGTCACGGCCTACCAGAACCAACAGGTAACTAACACCAAACTCGTTACCAGAGTCTCCCATTATAACTTTATAACCTGATTTCCTGCCATGATCACATTTACAGGAGACTCCTGTTGGGATGCTTTATTACGGCATTGTTAGTTTTGTATATGGTGAACATTTAGAGCCAGTTCAATTCCCGTTGCAAGTAGTTTTATTACATGAGACCGAAGATCAAAGTCGTCTGGGATCTGTCAGCAATACAAACAATATAAAACACCCCATAAAGAACAACCTAGCCATAAATAGTAAGGTATTTTAGGCATTTATTTAGCATTGCTTATGGAGGTTCCTCTCTTCACCGGAGAGGGTGGTGTTTTTTTGTTGTTGTTGTTGTTGTTGTTGTTGTTTTTACATAAGATTTCGACTTGTAGCACATTTGTAGCTTTCAGCATTTTTCATTTTAGCACGAGTTTCTGTGGAATGATCTCTACTTAAATTTCCTGTCTTGCCTTAGTGGGTTTGAGCATCTTTTTTTTTTGTTTGTTTTTTTGGTTTTGTAGGTAAATGTTATGTATCCTTCAAAATACTGAGACAGGATGTTGAGTTCAAATTTTCTGATCAAAAATGATTTTTGAGGCATTTGGTAAAAATGTTGTTCGTCTGTTCAAAAACAGCAGGCCTTTTTTTACACGCACACACAAATGTGAGTCCGTCACACCTACAGCTTTTGTAACATTTGCAAACATGACTTATAAAAGAACTCCCCCACATTGCATTATGGGACACAGGTCACTTGCAGTGGGTCAGAGGACTCGGCATAACAGGCTGTGGGTCAGTTAGGAAATGTCCGAGTCATTCTGTGTGTGTGTGTGTGTGTGTGTGTGTGTATGTGTGTATTTTCAGATTACAAGGCTGAAAATAGACAGAAACCCATTTGCGAAAGGATTCAGAGACTCAGGGCGAAACAGGTAAAGACACTTGCAAACTTTTTTTATTTTATAAATAGAACCCTGAGTAAATGAAAGAATGCATTATTATTATTATTATTATTATTATTATTATTATTATTATTATTAATATTATTATTATTATTAGTAGTAGTAGTAGTAGTAGTATTAGTATTACATAGTAAGTAATCATTACTGCATTTTATGGAAAGTATTTTTAAGAGACACCTTTTAAAAGGAGTCTTTGTTGCTTGTGTTCTCTGCGTTCTGACGTCAGTGTGAGGTTATTTAAGACCCAGCAGGCTGTATTACCGGATTATCTGATAATTATTTTTGCAAGAGCTCCTTCCGAAGCCATTCCGAACAGATGACCAAAATTCTGCTGAGGCCCAGACAAAATAAATATAAAACGCGAAATAAAAACAGCGTCACAATAAACTCCAGTATTTCTCCCAAAAAAGACAATAAGCCTAAATGCAAAAAAAAATCTACGAGACAATAAAAATAATCTCTGTCCTCATGTAAAAGCAGGAAAATAAATAAACGCATAAACAGGAAATGGAGGTTGGCCAGTAATAAGGCGGTTGTGGTGCTGGCATGGAGTCTCAGCGGGGGGGTTTTACCCTGCTCATTAGTTTTAAACGAGAACGTTTTTAACACCCTGCTGAATAACACCAGACCACGTGCACCCCCCCTCCTCTCCTCCTCTCCTCTCCTCCTCTCTTCTTCTCTCCTCTCTTCTTCCTCCTTCCATCCGTTCCTCGCCCTCTCTCTCCTCGACAGCCTCCCGTTTCATGATTATAGTTGAAGTTAAGGAGCTCGCTGAACAAACTGAGCAGTCGGGTAGCTCAAGCAGTGCGTCTGATAAAACCCCAGGGTCGAAACAAGTCGAGACATCTTGTGCGAGTTATCGCCTGAGTGGCACTGAGGTAGCGTAACGGCCATGCTAACGAGGAGCGCTGAGAGCCGTCATTACCTCGGCCCTCTCTTCGTCTCTTTCTCTCTCCTCATAAAGCTTTAACTGTGGCTTCCTGCACTCTGTGTCTGATCCTCTACCGTGTGAAAATAATTACAGCCATACAGAAATACCTGCTGACACACACACACACACACACACACACTTTATGTTCTTCATTACCTGAATACTGCCAAAAGCATGGTGATAAGAAAAGGGGCCCAGAGTAAGATGGCTGCCAGGATTGGACACTAAGTAATGGCAGCCAGCGACTGTTCTAGCAGCGGTGTACGGATTTGTTTCTTTAAATTTTAATTTTACGTTCAGAGAAAATTATATGCATACTATACAGCATGTCTTATGGCTTTTTGATTCTTTTTTTTATTTGTCACGTACACAGTTATATGCAGTATATAACTTGCAGTGGAATGAAAACAGTAGTAAATGATTATGTGAGGCGCTTCAATAAAGGTTGCATTAAACATTATCAAGAGTTAATAATGGATTCATTAATTATTAGCTTTAGGTCTTCTTCAAATTGTGCTGCACATTAGAAAATAATCAACAGACTGGTGTAACATGGGGCAGTTTTCACCTAAGTTCCCAAAGTTGATTATTTTTCTATATCAACACTTCAAGTCTACTACTCCTCTTACACCATAGCAATTCGAACAGTTTTACATTTATTATTAATGAACAGCACAACCGTTTGTAGTCACACTTAATGTTGTGAAACATCAAACTAGTTCCAGTTAGCTCTTGCAAAAAAACAACAAAAAAAAAAAAAAACACGCAGCTTGTCATGTTACCAAGCAAACAGAAAAGCACAAAGTCGTGCATCTAAAAGGCTTTCTCGTGGATAAAAACATGTATCCGTATGACTTAAATCCGTGTGAATGAGTTGTTACCATAGAAACCGTCAGCTATTACGAAGCAAGCGTTCAATAAATCAGTTATTTTTGTACTACAGCTGGTGCTGTTGTACAACTGTTTCAACAGTAGAAATCTAAAGCACTGTAGTTTAATTAATCAATTCAGTGATGAACAGATTAACCTTTGAATAAATACTAAATCCTTGATGCTGGATGATCACAGGTTCATTTTTTTTAAAAATCTAAACAGCAGCAGTGTTACTCTTGATCACAATTGCACTTTATAGCTTCTGTATTTTTATTAGCAACCTGTGTAATATTTGCTGCTGGCTTTTCAAAAGCTCCATTAAATCTTTTACGTCAAGTTTAAGGTTTGCTGCATGTGGATTAATAGATTTGCGTATTTAATCCAGGTTTAAAGATTATTCTCTGTAAAATGAAGTCTAAAAGTTGTAACTTTGCAGGATGGGTCTGGAAGCTCTGGTGGAGTCGTATGCTTTCTGGAGGCCTTCACTCAGAACGCTGACGTTTGAGGATATACCAGGAATGACCAAGCAAGGTACAGAAATCACATGAACGATTATTTTACTGATTTATCTTTTACTGTTAGATAGATAGATAGATAGATAGATAGATAGATAGATAGATAGATAGATAGATAGATAGATAGATAGATAGATAGATAAATAGATAGATAGATAGATAGATAGATAGATAGATAGATAGATAGATAGATAGATAGATAGATAAAACTTTAATGTCATTGCATAATAGAGGTACATAGCAACAAAATGTCTATCTATCTATCTATCTATCTATCTATCTATCTATCTATCTGTCTATGATTTACTATTGGCATGGTGCTTGTATATATCATGGTAGATCATTTTTATTTAAAAAAAAATTATTTTTAAAGGAAAAGGTTACTGGATTCTTTTACCCCTCTTATAATCATAACCTTTTACTCAGTGCACAAAAACAAGCCAGGAATCCACCATATGAAAATAAACCACTTTATAACGAACAGTAATCAAGAGTTGCCGTCTTGCAGCAAGGCCTATTCTTTTGGCTCGTATTCTGTAGCATCTATGAATAATTCAGTAGCTGCGTATAACGCAAATAATTTGGAAAGGTTCGTTGTGCAGATGCATCCCCAGAGCTTTAGTGGTTAAAATCACAATAAAGGTTCCTAAGAATTGAGAAGAATTTGTTTGTTGTGTGGATTTGACAGACCCACAGCTGCTGTGTTTATGGTGGATCCAAGCCGGTGCATGGGTGGTGCAAATTTTTAAAATGATGTAATCATGGTCAGTGCGGCTATGAGCTTTGTAAATATTTTTGATCATGGGAGCCGTGAACTCCTTCCATCTCCATTCGTGTGCAGTATAAAGCCAAAACAGTTCAGCACATTTTTTTGATACGATTCAGGACGAACACATTGTCCCTTCCATCTAATTTAAATGTAGAAACATTATTTAAAAATATCTACTCATTTTGCTACAGTGTCACTTGTTCATTAGTGTTCAATCCGATGAGTAATGTTGCATATGTGTGTGTTGTGTAGGTGCAACAGGCTCTCATGGAGTGGTTGGGTCTTCAGCTCACACACACTTACTCTCTACATCATCATGCTCTTCCCCAGCATTTCACCTGGCCACAGGGGCGGGGTCAGTGTGTGATTACTCAGCCTGCAGTCGAAGCAGCCATCCTCTTCACCGATTCGCCACGCCCTTAACTGCAGAGTCATACAGCCGATTGGCCAGCCCTGCAGCCGACGCCTTTTCCTCCACCAGAAACCCTGCTTATGTGGGCGGCTCAGACGGAGAGGCGTTTTCCTGCACACAGACTGGTCTTCCAATCCAAATCCCTGGTATGCCTGGTCACGCCCCCCAGCTCCAGTATTTCATGCCCAGCCATGCTCACAATGCCTTCTCCACCAATCAGAGTTCACCGAGCTCGTACAACGGCTTCCGTCTCCATAGTCCATACGGCCTTTATGGATACAACTTTTCCACCTCACCACGACTGGCTGCTAGTCCAGAAAAGATGGCTGCCACACAGAGCTCGGTCCTGGGCTCATCCCCAAGTGGTACTTTGACAGACAGGCAAGTTCTGTCCCCTGTGGATGGTCTGCACATGCTTAGTGGAAGTCAACAATCTCTCTTTGACTCACGGACATTAGGGCTGACAAGTTCCACCTCTCAGGTCACTGCCCACATGGCTTGATCTGTGAACTTCGACCTCCCCACCATGACATGGACACAGACAGGTGGCCAAAACAATCAGGAGGTCTCTCAGTGCTCTCTTTATTGGACAGTTCTATGAGATTGTTGACAAAGGTAAGAAATGACGTAACATGCAGTATTGAGGAAAGTAAAGGAGGAGAGTCTCCATTATTTCTAGCATTATTGTTGTCTGGAGATTACAGTGAGAACTTCAAATGAGTGCGTGTTCAAATCTCCTACTGGCTTCTGCATCCAGTAAAAAGCTCATGCACTGACAGCCATGAGAATGGACTTTAAATGGTTCAAGTGTGGGCATCTATCCATGAAAAAAAAAACATTTCTGCTGTCAACTAGGACAGAGCTGAACACAGGCAGAATAAGACTGGACACCACATCTGCCTTAAAAAAAAAAGTACTTTTTAAGTTTGGAGAGCATTTCTGTCTCACACACACACACACACACACACACACACACACACACACACACTTTTCAGTCATAACCTCCCAGAACTAGATGCCAAAATTTGCCTTCTCCGTACTTTTAGTACAGCGAACAGTGCCTATTTATCCAAGCGAGTTTCCGAAAGAGACTCCTGGTATGAGTTGACCCAGAATCCGAATTAGCTTCTTCCCAACTGAGCAGCTGGGAGCCTGTGAGACCAGAAAGAGGAGGTGACCAGCGTCACAGCATAACCGGGCTTTTAGTTAGGAAACAAATAAAATGAGAAATCCCACTGGAACCGAGGTTTGAGCTTTGGCTGCCAGTGGATTTGGTACTTTTTTGGTATTAGCAGAGCTTGCAAGCAGGAAATCAGCAGTAGTCTGTATGGGGTTTAGAGTCGGATGCCCAGATTTAGCGACTCCACTGCTTATGGCCTGAATGACTTCCAGCTAGCATCATAGTTTATGGGGCTTAAGCTGAAATTGGAAAGGTAAAGCAACAGTGAGCAAAAAAAAAAAAAAAAAAAACTTTGGCCCTTATTTACTAAGCTGCAATGTGGAAATTTGATCTGCACTTCTCTACTGAGACGATTTAGAAATATAGGCCACGGCAGTCTTCAACACACATACACTTACAAATGCATGCTCTGGCAACCTCCATCAGGCTTCTTGGTTTAGCCTGGGTCAGCTTTTAGTACCAGTAAACTGGAGCTGAAAAGTTAAAGCTTCAGTTATTCAAACACAGTTCATTTTGTTCTCTTGCAGACATACTCTATTAGCTTTAATATGTCTGATTTTTTTTTTAAAGCAATTCTATATAAATAAGGAAAAGATTGATATTAATGTATTGGACAATTTCACTCATGCACTTATGGCAATCATTTTTCTTTTCTTTTTTATCTTTGATGTTTAAGTGGCCAAAACTGGACAATTTTTGGCTTGGGAATTACAAACAAATCTTATTGAGCCAAATAAAATATATGCAAATTGTACAAAATAGTAAGACGAGGTTTTTCGTTGTTAATCAATTTATGTAGAGTGTGTGTGTGTGTGTGTGTGTGTGTGTGTGTTCACAGTGGCATCACCAGGTCATGACAGATGTGTAAATGAAAAACTTGCAGGATGCCGATGAAGGAAATATTATCAGATATTAAGTTATTTTCATTATAAATGAACTAATTTGGCATCATCAGTGTGTAGAGTTGCTATCATACAGGATCCTGAGCGCAGGTTATTATCTGTTTAGAGTTCTCACCTTGTCTACCATTAGATGGATCGGCTAGACTAAATTGTCCATAGGTGTGAATTAGCGTGTGAATGTGTGTGTGTGTGTGTGTGTGTGTGTGTGTGTGTGTGTGTGTGCTTTAGCTGAACTTTTCAGGATATATAACTCTGTATATCTCTTCCAGGATATATAACTTTATATTCACTGTTTATTATTATTAATCAGTCAAACCCTATTATTTTCAGATACTAAGCCTTAAACATTTGTCTTGAAATAACTCAAAAGATAAAGCAGGCACCACAAATGTATACATATTTTCTACAGTTGAGACTCGAACCATATCATTCCAATGTCTTAAACGTTATACGCTCCTCCTTCAGAGTCTTACAAAAACTCTATCTGTATTTCAGAGTGTTTGACGTCTGAGAGTTATACAACAGTGCCTCACATTAAAACTAAATCCAGTAGTAGAGTTTTACAGGCTGATGGTATTTCTATTCCCTGACCTAATGAACCAGTATTAACGTATTCACTGGTAGAGACTTAATAAGTAATATAGCTGAGATCGACAAGTCCTAGAAGTATTCAATAATGCAAAAGTTTAGAAAGGATGTTTATTTGTAACAAGAACATACAGATTTTTTTGGTAATATTTGAAGAGAAATGATAAATTAAACTGAAGCAGAGTAGACCAAGAAAATGTACTGATGCTCAGTGGTTAAGGTGTTGGACTACTGATCGGAAGGTTGTGAGTTTGTATCCCAGGTCCACCAAGCTGCCACTGCTGAGCCTATTAGCAAGGCTCTTAACCCTTAACTGCTCAGCTGCATAAAAAAATGAGCTAAAAATGTAAGTCACTCTGGATAAGGATGTCTACCAAATGCCGTAAATGTAAATATGTTGAAGGGTGGGGTTAGCAGGTATTATTGATTTTAAATAAGGAAACCATCCAGTGGTGTGTTCTTATAGGAAAATAAGCAACAACAGAGTGGTGTGATGTGACCCAATGATTGAGTACTTGATTATTTTCCTATTACAGCAAGTGATTTATTCTATTTACGCTAGAGAAGTTTGACAAGGATTACAATTTACATCCAGCGGCTTTTCTACCGCTGTTACACAGCACTGACATCTGAGACTCTTTTCGGAAATGCTAACAGAAAACTTTGCCATGTCAAAGATTCTTTAAATCGGTTTATCTACAATAAAGTTGCTTTCAGCTGCTCCCTGTTCAGGGTCACCACAGCAGACCAACTGGTCTGCACAAGTTTGGCACAGGTTTTATGCCTGACACAACCCTCCCATGTTTTTCCAGGCTTGGGACCAGCACTGATTCCAGTGGCTGGGGCTGGGGTATTGAACCCAGGCCTTCCGCATTGGTAGGCAAGAAAGCTACCACTGAGCCACCAATGCCCCAATAAATTGGTTTACCTACAATACCATGTCTAATTTTCTCTGCAATTAAATTGATTTTGTATTTAAAAGAAAGCATTAATTGTCCAAATTGTTGTTATAGAAAATTAATCAACATCTTCTGACAAACCAGAACCGGTAAATAGCACTATGCTATAATATCAGAATAATCCAAACATAATCAAGCTTAGCATATGGTGTGAGTCACACATGGGCTCATAAAAAACCCTGTTCAAAGGGACAACAGACCTGCATCGAAGATCTGCAGCTAGCATGACGGTAACATGCTCTCCATCTGACACAGTTCAGAAAGAATTGAACTATTAACAATTTTATATTTTGTGTATGTTTTGCTTTTTCATCTGTGTAGCACTTCACCTTGCAAAAGTGCCACACTAATAAACCTGTCAGCAGCGTGCCACTGATTGGGTGAAAAAATAAAACCAGTTTGAAATTACACAAGTCATCATAAGGGTTTCAGTGTGGTTTGTGTTTGTGTGTGTGTGTGTGTGTGTGTGTGTGTGTATGCTATTACTGGAGGGAGTGTAAAAAGAGTGTAAAAAAATAAGTCATTGATTGATCATGTCAGATTAAAATGTTAGTGAAAAATGATAATGTCATATCTAAGCACACATGAGTCCTGTTTGTTGGTGTGAGGAAGAGTGTGACTTCTGACAGGCAGTAAGGTGCTTCTTAAGGTGAGGGGGTTACAGCATGCTGGGGGGTATTTTATTTTAGAACAGAGGAATGACTGGCTTGCTGAATCTCAATAACAGGTGACAGCCTGACCACCCACCCACACACACACACACACACACACACACATATTTTTTCAGTGCACCTGCTACCCTTAAAGTGTTAATGTAGTCAAATGTACTGATAATGTGCCAGACATATATATATATATATATATATATATATATATATATATATATATATATATATATATATATATATATATATATATATATATATATATATATATAATATATATATATATAGGTGTTGATTAAGGTGTTGGACTACTGATCAGAAGACTGTGAGTTCCCAGGTCCACCAAGCTGCCACAGCTGGGCACCTGAGCAAGGCCCGTAACCCCCAATTGCTCAGTTGTATAAAATGAGATAAAATGTAAGTAGCTCTGGATAAGGGCGTGTGCCGAATGCCAGAAATGTAAATGTAAGTGAATCTACAAGACTGTGAGGTTTATCATACTATCATTTCTATATTAGTATTAGCTTGTAAGATAGACACTGCCACATAAAGCTTTTAAAAATGTGTTTTTGATCATTGATATGTTTTCTATTGCGAGATTTTTATGGAAGGAGTTTAAGATAACATAAAAGTGTCAGGTCTTTATAAGAGTCAGTAGGTTTTCTGACAAGCTACAATATTTGTTTTATTCAAGAGAGACAAAGTTATAGAACGTAAGACGTTCTATTGCATGGAATGACATTCTATATGGATAAAAAAAAATAACATACAAAATTTGGAATTCTTCACAAATTGGCATGGAATAACATGGTATACTGTATGAAGGGCTTTTATTCGTCTGTAAGATGATCCTGAATGTGTTTTTGCTGCATTGCCCAAAACCAGCCCAAAAAAATTGCACAAAAGTTCACATCAGTTCATGTGAACTTAATAATTAATATTTATATTCGGTAATAGTGCCTCATCTATCAATCATAGAGCATTAACATCAGCATAAACTACAAGCCACATCATATAGTCACAGTTACTCAGACATATTCACCCGTGTGTCTCCTGGTGTGTTACATAATGCAAATGATCCACAATTTAGCCACAAATTCTCTCAAAGAGCACGTTTCAAGTCCACCCCGGCAGCTCGTCTGCTTCCTCCTTCTTTAACATATGACTAATACAAATGTATTACAGTAGAGCCTGTGTTTTCTGCTTCACTTCAGCTTCCTTGAGTTACATGTCGTGGCGTAGTCCCTCATGACTGAGCATAAAGTCCTGCACACTGGCTGCACAGAGGTGATGGAGTCGGTTCATGCATTCTGTGGAAAGCAAATTGTGGAGAGCTATTTTAGGAAACGAGGGGTTTTTATCATCGACAAAATTCGAGTTTATGTTTTTCTTCTGAACTGCGGACGGATGTACAGCTTGAAGGAATAAATAAATGAATAAATGGGTGAATGTATGAAGAATATAAAGAATGAATGAATGAATTTTTGAGAGATGATAAGATGTTAGTTTGTCACATGTACATTTAAAAAGCCGTAGTCACTAGGTAAAGCATTAGATAAAGAAGTGCGGCAGTTTTTGCTCCTTCTGTATGACGTGTCATGTGACGTAACACCCAGTCAGCCGACTACATCGCTGTTTGGCAAAGCTGAATGCTTAGCATTCTCCACTGAGCACACTGAGGTGCTGAAAGTCCTACAGCTCAAGCACATATGGTGCAGTATTTTGTGCTGACGTTTGCCCTACACTACACAGGACCCTGACCACTAAAGGTCAGTTCAATTCAGGCAGATTAGCCAAAAATGTGAATACTTTCATATCTATTTTACGTTTGAAGTTCTGACAGCTATACACCTTGGTCATTGTAAAAACAGAAGTGCACTACATTTTTTGTATTTTTTCCAGCCCTCTGTACCGCAAGGTGAATTTCAGTAGCAACGAAAACACAGACGAGACTTAATTCTTCCCGAGACCCCCAGCTGACCACCACTGCCTGAGCCATTCTCTTCTGGCTGGAGGTGAAGCCTAAAAATGAAGAAAATTCTGAAATGGCTTCAATAAATTTTGCTGCAGAAGGAAATATCCAGGGGGTGGAGTCTGCTCCAACTCCTCTTATAAGCCTAACTCTTTACCCTAACTCCTAACCCACACAACACAAAGAACATAAATCAACACATTATACCCACTTATCCAGCCTGAAACACACTGAGGTGTCTCCACCCCTTGACTCCAAGGTGGGTGGAGCTGGATCAGATCTGACTCCACCCCAAGGACAGTATTTTCTGCAGCATTTATTTATTATGAGGAAATTAGAATGATGGCATTTATATAACTTGAGCTTTGTGAGAAGCTAAATGTCCAACAAGGCGGTTAATAAACAAATTTAATTGAAGTGTAACTTCACTGATTTTTTATTAAAATATTAAACATTACACTGTGACAGGATTGGCTTTGCATAAGGAAGCATTCCTAAGAGAGTGCAATGAGGACATGTGAAGCACAGCTGGTCACTCGGAGAAAAAAAACTGACAGGAAACTAATTCATAGCAGTGTGAGAAGACAAGTGGATACATCATGTGTGTGTATGTGTGTGTGTGTGTGTGTGTGTGTGTGTGTGTGTGTGTGTGTGTGTGTGTGTGTGTTTGTGAGCGCATGACTGGGCAAAGCACCTGTGCTGCACTGATCCAGGCTGATGTCGGCTGTGCTGGTGTGTCGGTGAGGCAGGCGGACTCGGGGTGTGTGTCCTGGTGGGTATTTGATGACAGTTGCAGTAATCTGAGGCTCACTAGTATCTCTTACACTCTTTTAATCTTTGTCATCAAACCCTTCCAGTGCGGTGATTAATGGAGCTGGTTACAGATATGGTCATCCTGATCATCACTGATCTGTGGTCTGCTTTACACACTGCCACTGTGCTAGCACCACATCAGTATAAAAAATAAAAACAGGACAGAGGATGTGGAAAAGGGCTTGTTCCCTTTCACTCCTGTTCTCACTTATCCATTTCTCCATTTCTATTTTTCTCCATTGAAAATAGAAAACATCTAATGAGGACTGAATTGCAGCTTTAAAGAGACGTTAAGAGACGTCCTCTTTTCCCCAGAAACATCTCTTATGTGATGTTTCATCTATCTTAGGCTGAAATATTCCCAGCTGGATATCTCCAGGACAGAAATGATTTAGGAAAGCTTAGTGTCAATATGTTTTATTTTTCTCTGATCGGAAACTAAAAGGTTTAGTTGAATTATTCAGTATCAGTTTGTCTTTTTGTTCAATTACATTATTAAAATTAAACAAGACTTCCCTCATCAGTTTTTTTCTGTTTTCTTCTTCTGTCTTTTCTCTTCCTTCATTCTGAAGACTTTCCCTGACAGACAATTTAAAAGATAAAACTTCAGCTCAGACTGTACCACTGAAAATGGAGACTCTTTCCAAAAATGATAAATAAACTTCTAAATAAAAAATAAAATAAAACAAAAAAGATAAATAAAATCCTTTTACAAAAAATAATAAAATAAAAAAAATTTTAATAAAACTTTTAACAAAAAATTACACAATATAAAAAAAAAATTCTTTTTTTTTTTTTTTTTTTTTTAAATGTGTTTATGCAGCGAATCTATCATAAAAGTTCCTAAGAATGATTGATAGCATATTGGAAAAAGGCATTAATATGAACCAATAGCAACTCATTCCAACTGTCCAGAGTCATCTTTACACACATATTATTTAGTATTACATTGTGTTCTGTTCAGCAGGCTGGGTTTTTCAGAATCCTGCTGCTTTTAGTCAGTGTGGTCAGTCGCTTAGCTTCCAGGAGAAATCCACAGAACTTCCATACAGCCGGAGGGAGGGAGAGGAGGAGAAGGGAGGTGACAGTAAGGGCAATTTGTCTTTCGCACGCAGCATAAGAAGTGACACCCCCTTTTTTTAACCCACCTTCACTTCTGCCACTCTCTCTCTAACTCACACAGACACACACACACACACACACTTCTCTAGCCCTATTAGCAGCAGAATGTAGAGGACGAGTGAACCCCCCACCACCTTCCATGCTATGGCCAGACTTAGCGCTGTCATTTATATCCCAGCACAACATCAATCTCAGCAGAAGTGAGAAGCGCAAAGAGCCGGTGAAACACCAACCATGATCACTATGTCAGCTGAGAGAGGGAGAGCAGGACGACGATGGGAGTGAGGGATGAACCAAAAAAAAAAAAAAAGAACGGAAACATAACACAAGCCAGATAGCTGTAGAAAGCAGGCGTGGCTATAAATGTGTTTCTAATCGATTTGAAGCTTTTATGTTATGGATTTGATGTGAAATTAGTGCGGGAGAAGATCAACAATTTAATGCAATGGTTTTAAAAGAGGTTTTATGAAAACCATTAAAACAGATTTATAAGAGTGTGAAAATGATAGCAGGGCTTATTTGCTCAGTTTGTTGTCTCTCACTCAGTCAGCTAAAGCAACACAAGATTCTAACGCTTGTTAGAATCAGAGTCTCCGGTGCTATCCTAAGCTTGGCTCACTGCCTGAGTGGAGTTTTGCATGTTCTTCCATGTCCATGTGGGTTATTTGGTTTTCTCTTAGATTTTAATATTCTGTAACGTTTTTTGTTTTTTTTTATGGTTTGTCACATTTGTCTAAAATGTGCAGTAAATGTGTATTAGCATTCAGTTGTAATTTTTTGATAGAAGATACGAGGTGACAGAAGATGATGCTCAGCATTAGGTTTAGTTCTTTAACATGGTTTGGTTTGGTGTCCTTGTAAGACTTCGGTCCTGGTGATTAACTGTCCTACACAGTTTGAAATGTCTCCACTGCTGGTTAACTTAAATAATTATCAGGGCAGTTGGATCAAATGTCAATAGTAGAGAAAATGTCGGTATGATTAAGAGTGTGTGTGTGTGTGTATGTGTGTGTGTGTGTGTGTGCACCTGTTAGTTCATCAAGTGTCCACATTTGCTAGCCGACTCATATTACTAGAGCAGCAGTTCCCAGTCCGTGTTTCGACATGAGCATGTGTCGGTGTGTGAGCATTTGACCAGCTGGGATTTAACACTACTAAAATTATCCACGAGATCGTAATGAGCGATTGAGCTGTCACATGCACCGTGTGAAATCTCTCTACAAACCACCAGAGCGCAAACGAACAGACAAAGTCAAAGCAGTCAGAGAATCTAGCATCTTACCTAGATAACCTTATCTAAAACGAAGACTGAAATGCTTTTATAATGCGCTAAAGGCACTTGGAAGCGATTTAAACGTTTTTTTTTTTAACCAACCAGTGTCTGAAATTAGTATCTCATTATTAGGGAGGCTGCATCAGGGTATATATGGAATATGCTTTTTTTATATTGAAATATGTGCTTTTTATGTTAATATATTATTATGCAATTCAAATTGTATGTAACATTACATTTATATTTAATTGTAATGTGTACCATCATTCTGACTATTGTGTTATATATGACTATATACGTCTATTTTACAGAACTCATAACAACAGAGAAGTTGTGGAATAATGATGTGTGATTCTTCTAAACATCTGTAATGAATACAAATAAGATGATTTGAGTCATATTCAACCTTCACTGTATTCATTCACATATACTGAAAGTCTTGGGCAAGGAGTGAGTTAGTAGAAAAGATTGGTAATAAATGCTGCACAAAACAATTAGGAACGTGATGCGATTCATCAGACCAGACAACCATTTTCATTTCTGGCATTTGGCAGGCACCTTTATCCAGAGCAACTTACATTTTATACAACTGAGTAATTGAAAGTTAAGGACCTTGCTCAGGGGCCCAGCAGTGGCAGCTTGGTGGTCAGGGATTCAAACTCACAACCTTCTGATCAGTAGTCCAACACCTTAACCACTAAGCTACCACATCCATTTATCCATGGTCTTGTTCTGATGCTCACATGACCATTGGAGGTGCTTTCAGTAGCATAGAGGGGTCAGCATGGCTATGCAGCTTCATACACAGCAAAACAGTATGCGCTGTGTGTTCTGACGCCTTTCTAACGTAGACAGCATTAAGTTCTTCAGCAATCTGTGCTCTTTTGTGGGATTCAAACAGACAAGCTAGCTTTTGCTTTCCATGCTGATCAATGAGCCTTGAGTGTCTATGACACTTGTCCTTTCTTGCTCTGATGCAGTTGTCTGGACATCATAATTTGACCAGTCCAAAGGTGCATCTTATGCCTGCCCATTCTTCCTGATTCCAATACATCAACTTTGAGAACTGACTTCTTTATATATATATATATATATATATATATATATATATATATATATATATATATATATATATATATATATATATATATATATATATATATATACACAACATGTATACCCACTGGAAGGAAGATTAAAGCTTGCTCAAGGCCACTGATGCCCCTCAGCCCCCTCACACACATACACACTCCCCACATCACATACACATACATACACAAACTAACACACACTGAGCGCAGCAGCTGAACTAATAAAACTCTGCAGCACTAATGGATCTATTTGATTCACTGTCTTTTATCCTCAACTTAAGAAAAAGTCCAATTCTTCCACTTCATTTATATTTGCCTATGTCACGGTTCTATAAAAGCATGCATGCTTTAAATGATTTGTTCTATATTTTTAAAATAACATTTTAGTGCAGAAATAGCTTTAACAAATGACGGGTTTGTGCCAAAGCTGGCCAAATTCTTTACTCTCTGTCTGGTAGGTGAGGAAATCTCGGTTTATTTAGCTTTTTGAGAAGAGCTCAACACCCCCTGGATCCATCCGGAAGGTTGCCGGACTAAAGACCACTCTCCCATGACAGCTACATCAACGAGCCGAAGCCTGACACACACACACACGAACACACACACACATACATTCCTAATACATGCCAAAATGTTTCAGTAACACCACAGCACTCATATTAATGCAAACCTTTAGATTCCACATTAGGGATGTCTGCTTGTGTGTGTTTTGATTGATATTTTAAAGATTGATATTTTTATAGACTGATATTTGTGTGTGTGTGTGTGTGTGTGTGTGTGTGGTGTGTGTGTGGTGTGTGTTCTGCTTGGTTAACAAGTAGTGTTTACATCTGACAGGATAGAATCAACATGGCCACCCACATAGCCCCTGCAGCCCACAGAGCTGTCAATCAATCACTGGCCTGCCGATGCTACTGAGAAGGGAAAGGCCAATCGCAAGCCACGGGCTCATAATAGAAACAAGCACTGCCACAAATCCACATATGCTGTCAGACACGTCATCACATCTCAACCAATCAGGGCGCAGGATGCTTTGACATGCAGGACTGAGAAAGTATGATTTGGCTGCAATGTAAGACTGTGAAAATTCTGCAGTTTTGGAGAGATTGCAAGTGGTGTAAAATGACAGGGTTGTAATCAAGCTTGGAGTCTGCAAAATAATCTTTTAAACTTGACAGTCAAGTCAGTTGAGCACAATGGAAACAGCTACTTTACAGCTACTTCCTGACCTTTTCAACAACAGAATTCAATTCAATTTAATTCACTTTTATTTATATGGCGCTTTTAACAATGGACATTGTCTCAAAGCAACTTTACAGAAAATGAATATAGTACAAAAAGTTCAAGATTAATATTAGACTTATATTTAAATTGATTTGTAAATCTCCCTAAAGAGCAACCCTGAGGCAACTGTGGCAAGGAAAAACTCCCTTAGATAGTAAGAGGAAGAAACCTTGAGGAAGAAACCTTGAGAAGAACCAGACTCAAAAGGGAACCTCATCCTCATTTGGGTGAAAGTGAAGAGTGTGAATTATCATAAATACCAAAGAGTGTGATTATAAATTATTATAAACATCGGAGAGAGTGATTATGAATAACGTCCTTTCTACAGTCATTTGGAGTTGTGTAACCAGGAGCTCCTGAGCAACTCATAACTTAGCTCAACATCTGAGTTCATTACAGATTCAAATATTGTTTAGATTAATCCCATTCCGTTTAAGTGAACTAGTCATTCATTCATTCATTCATTGTCTACCACTTATCCGATCTATTCTCGGGTCACGGGGAGCCTGTGCCTATCTCAGGCATCATCAGGCATCAAGAAGGATACACCCTGGACAGAGTGCCAACCCATTGCAGGGCACACACACACACACACACTCTCATTCACTCATGAATCACACACTACGGACAATTTAGAGATGCCAATCAACCTACAATGCATGTCTTTGGACCGGGGGAGGAAACCGGAGTACCCGGAGAAAACCCCCGAGGCACGGGGAGGACATGCAAACTCCACACACACACATGGCAGAGGCGGGAATCGAACCCCCAATCCTGGAGGGGTGAGGCAAACGTGCTAACCACCAAGCCACCGTGCCCTCATTCTAATGAATTATTAATAATTCATAATTATTCCCAAGTAATTATCTTTTGACACTTAAATATCTTCCATACACTTATTCGATCAGGAATATGTTGAAGCTTATTGGGAGATGTTTCTTTTCTGGAAGGAGTCTCCAGTGCTGGTGTTTTATAAGTGTCAATATGTGAAACTCTTCAGAACAGAAGACTTTAAACTTTACGGTTTCTCACTCTCATAACAAGCATCATTTTTTTTGTTGTAATCATCTCTAGAGATAAAAAAAAAAAAAAGAGAGGTTGTTCAATGCAGGATCGAAATATTGCAGAAATGTTGAATTTGTATTATACAAATCGCTCATTTCTAATTTCTTTAAGACTACTGCAATCTGAAATGACTGAAGTCCAAACGTTGGTGTCCTCATAGCTAGTTACAGTAACACTAACGAGCAGAATGACTGTCTATAGCTGCTCTTTATATCATAAGTGATAACAGGGCCTTTGCATATTAAATGTAACTATACGTGAATATAATGTACCACATTTCATTACATGTCATACAGTAAAGTACTTTTGAAAGTTGCCAAATATAATATAATACAAATAGCATTTGTGACACTAATTAGGCATTAAATACTAGTGGGACAGAATGTAAAACTTGGAGACATGAAGATACCACAAAAGAACAAAAACAGAGTCATATTTCTAAATAGTCAAACAATGTTTCATGACTTTGCACAACTTGTGTCAGTGGGGAGAAGGAAACGAATGCAGAGCGTGGTAGCTTACGGTCACTCTGTGTGTGTGTGTGTGTGTGTGTGTCTGTGTGTTTATTATTGCTTGGGTGACTGCTGAGACAGACAGATTTACAGAGAGTCACACACTGTGCCTGGAATGACAGCCCCCCCAACCCAACACACACACACACACACACCAAAGAGAAATAGAAAGCAGAGAAAAGAAAGAAAACAAAAAAAAAATACACTATAATATTTAACATTCACAGAAACGTTCCTGATCCTATCACTAAGATCAACATCACAATTCAAGATGCTGCAAGTTTCCTACAAGCGAACAATTATTTTTATTTATTCTTTTTCGCACAATAGCAGCTGTTGTGTGTGAAACAGGAGGGCAAAGTCAGAGAGCTGTTTGCATATAAATCAGCTGTAATCCAAGAGTTCCTTCTAAAAGCACACACTAAGGAGACATGAGAGCGGATAAGCGGACTCCCACAGGACGATCTCTCACCAACATGCACCCACACACACATACACACACTCATTACAGTGTGTGTGTACAGTACAGATTCACTCCACTGTACAGGAGGATCAATAACCCTCGTTAATGACAATCAATCCATGTTGTTCCCATCAGGCTCAACAACAGGCAGTGTTATTAAGGTCAATCCACCACAAAGCCTTTGCTTAATAGTTAACACATTAATACAATGGTGTTATTCTGTCTTTTTATAAGTGGTAATGAGAGAGAGAGAGAGAGAGAGAGAGAGAGAGAGAGAGAGAGAGAGAAAAGAGAGAGAGAGAGAGAGAGAGGAGGAAAGAGAGAGAGAGAAAATGTTTAAATTTTGAACAGAGCCTTATTACGTTATACAAAAAACAATTTTGCTGAGTCAATAAACACAAAATATAAATAAATAGCATTTTTCTGTACATATTAACTCTAAAGTATTTTTTTTAAAGGACTTAAAAGTGTGTAAAAATTACTTTTCCTTCATTGACCGTGCACAAATCTTCATTCTTATACCACTTTGTCTCAAATGTAGCAAGGTCATTGACAGAATTATAAAAGCAGAAGTCAATCAGCACTGATTTAACAAAAGCTTTAAACAGCAGTAACATCTTGACCCAGGATTTTCTTATTTTTTATTATTCTGCTAACATTCATGGCCAGTTTTGCTTGGCCCAGGAAAAGTTGAGTAGTTGGCAAGTAAAACACTTTTATCAAGCATACTTGAAACCAAAGAGAAAAGTCACCATTGAAAAGGTTTTCTTAAAAGAATCAAAATCATAAATAACTGTTCCAGTGTAAGACACTGCATAAAAGCATGAAAAACACAGAGAGAGAGAGAGAGAGAGAGAGAGAGAGAGAGAGAGAGAGAGAGAGAGAGAGAGAGAGAGAGAGAGAGAGTCAGTCAGTCATTGCATCATTAGTCTGAGGAGCCGGATGTGGCGGTGACCTTAAGAGGTCAAACAAATGCAGGGATTACACTCTAATTCCTCTGTGTGTGTGTTTCAGAGCTGGATTGTCGGCTTCATCACACACTGAAAGTTGTGTTATGACTGCACTGACCACAAGGAGAGGAAACGGGAAATTCTTCAAGATCCAGATTTGTTTAGTTTTCTCTGAATGGCTTTAAACATGAAGCTAAAACTTTTGCTTAGTCTCAAATAATAACTGAAAATATCCAGATTTAACTGAATATACATTTATCCATTGCTGCTGAATGGCAGAATTGGCACTAGGATGTTTCATAAAGATGATAATTTTCAAATAGTATTAAAACTAAGAAATTTCTAGAAACCAACAAACTTCAACAGAGCAATTGAACTCAGTGCAATTTTATTTGTATACCATTTTTAACAATGGATATTGTCACGAAGCAGCTTTGTGGAAATATATTTTAGGACATAAAATTCAGCTTTACAAATTTAGCAATTTATCCCTAATGAGCAAGTCAGAGGTGACGGTTGTGAGGAAAAACTCCCTGAGACAATAATAGGAAGAAACCTTGAGAGGAACCAGATTCAAAACTGAACCCATCCTCATCTGGGTGACACCGGAGAGTGAGATTATAAATCATTTCACTTCTATAGATGTGTACTATATGGACAAAAAAGTGCAACCAGGAACTGAATTATAGCTTTAGTATAGCTTTTTTGGTACTTATCCATTTTAGAAAGAAGCAAAAACATTTTAATAGGTTTAATTATATCTTTAGTCTGTTTTTGTTGAAGTTATTAACCGTGATGGAGACTTGAGTGCAAAACTGTTTTGCAGTCCAAAGCCATCTTCCTGGTTTGTCCAGGAACCATCCACAGAAACTTCAGATATCTTTAAACTGTCCATGAGAAGTGTGTGATAAAAGTCCTTCAGTAAAAGATCTCCTTACAAAAAGCATCACAATATGAATGATTATCTTTTTTTTTCTTATGGCTCACACATATGCTCCCTCGGCTATTTTTCCTGTTGAGGTTTTATGCAAAACCCCACAGCAAAAGCTTTCTGAAATATCTATCAACTGCACTGATTTTATGTGCCAATGAATTTAGGGTGCTTTTTAAATGACACATTCTGTTAAGATTATTATACAATATTTTCAGTATAATCAAATCAACCTACTATTTCCTATTAGATCATTAAAATAAACCAAACATAAAATTATTAAGATTATTACTAATTGTTCAAATAATTGTATTCAATTAGAAAATAATTTTATTAATTTTTACATTTTAATTATATTTCATTATTTTTAAAAACTAAAATAATATAGTCTAGAAATAGTTTTAGATTTAATTTCATTTTATTTTAGATATTTTTGCTTTATTGTCTTCTTCTACTTCCTATTAGAACATTAAAATAAACCAAATATAAGATTATTAAAATTATTATTAATTGTTGAAATAACTGTATTCTATTAGAAAACAATTTTATACATTTTTAAAAATTGTATTAAATTACATTATTTTTAAAAACAAAAATAAAAAATGTCTAGAAATAGTTTTAGATTTTATTTTATTTTAGATATTTTAGATTTGCTTTATTGTCATCTTGTAATTGAAAATATTAGACACATTTGACTATAATATAATAAATATACTGAGATATATTCACATCTTGGATTTGTTTGTTTGTTTGTTTGTTTGCTTGTTTTCCAGCGTAACTAGATATAATATGTCATGTTTGGGACAGAGCCCGGGTTTTAAGAATCAATGTCTGGCCAATGAGACAGATATAGAACGTAAGCTGCCCTTTAGTTACCCTTCTAAAACACAGTCACACCTTCTTCAGGCTCCAACAGGCTGCTGAAAAATTGGGATTTGCTTGTAGAGACTCTCTTAAAGTGCTCTACACACACACACACACACACACACAGACACTGATTGCCTGTCTTAAGTTACAGTACCCACCAAGTGAGAGAAATAGACACCATGACATACCTTGAGCAGCTCAGCTTTATTTTGTCTGTCTCTTAGCAACACTGTTTTAATAACCTGTAGTAAATAGTGGTAATATTCAGCGTTTTCACTCCATCCGCACATGCGTCTATTTTTACGTTTATGGATTGCGTGTTAACGTGACCACTGTTCACACCCCGGCTGAACTCGCTGACAATTTTGCATGAGAAACGGTTTGTGTCTCACCCACATGTACACACACACATACACACATGCACACACACACACACAGATTCCTGAACACTGTTATGTCGGTCAGTTGACCTAAGAGCACTGGGTTCAGTAATACACAATAATACACAGTCTCAGTTTGTGTGTGTGTGTGTGAGTGTGTGTGTGTGTGTGTGGGTGTGTGTTATCTTTTGGGCTGTAAGGAGTATCCGGTGCAGTTACAAGACTCACTGGGTGTATCTCCACACAGATAACTTCTTGTATCTGTTTTCTCTGTCCTCCTTCTGTCTGTGGTTTTTCCTGAAATAATTTTTTTGTTTGTTTTTCATTAGATTAATTTATATCAGTTCTCTTGATATCAGAGGTAAACTGGTTCTTTTAAAAGTCCTAGGCTAATTACAAAACCATCTACTGCACTTCTGATTAAGTAGTGAAATTGTATGCTAGCAAAAAATATGTGCAGTGTATAGAAAGTGTTGTCTTGTGATTTCAATAGATTTCATTCATTCATTGTCTGCCACTTATCCGATCTATTCTCGGGTCATGGGGAGCCTGTGCTCAGGCGTCATTGGGCATCAAGGCAGGATACACCCTGGACGGAGTGCCAACCCATCATAGGGCACACACACATTCACTCACTACGGACAATTTAGAGATGCCAATCAACCTACCATGCATGTCTTTGGACTGGGGGAGGAAACTGGAGTACCCGGAGGAAACCCCCGAGGCACGGGGAGAACATGCAAACTCCACACACACACAGCGGAGGCGGGAATCGAACCCCCAACCCTGGAAGTGTGAGGAAAACGTGCTAACCACTAAGCCACCGTGCCCCCTCAATAGATTTCAGTTGACGTTATTTTCCACTGAAAAAAAATTACAGACATTGAGCTGAGGTTTGACCTTCCACTGACAGACGGATTGGATTGTTTATTGAAATGGACTTGATGTGCTGCTTCATTCTATGTAAAAATCTATGATTTTAATAAAGTTTAGGTCTAAAAAGTAATTATAGAACTACAGATATGAAAACCAAATTTTTTTTTTTTTTCATCTGTTTGCCAAAATTGAACTAGAGCGACATACAATGTGTTTTCCAAGACAGTCTCAGAAATCATTCAAACCATTAAATTCAAAAGACAGAGTAAGCAATAAATGACTTTTTCAGAATTGAATGAATAAAATCCAAAAATATCTCACTCTTTATACAGTTTATACAACATAAATGTTTATGGGATCAGACATATACCACACAATGCTGACACTTGAATGGATCATTAAAATCAATTCCACTGGATTTCATTTATATAACACTTTTAACCACAGACGTTGTCACAAAGCAGCAAGCTGTTAAAGGCAGTTAACGGTTAATGGGGTTCATGTTAGAACCTAAAGAAATGCTAAAAATGCTAAATGTTCTAAGCATAAAAAGTTCCAAAAAGACGCAATCATCATTTGAGCATTTGAGATTTTCTTCAGGAAAGTATCGCAGAAAAACCTGCTCAATCTCAATCTAGATGATGTCATATATTAATTTATTCTTCATGATCATCATCACTTCATCAGATAACAAATTATGGTCCATGAAAGAAGGAACATTAATAATTATTTATAGAAAAGAGTGTTAACAAAAGAAAAAACAATGCAAATTATTATTTATAGAAAAGAGTTTTAACAAAATTTAAAAAAAAAAAATTTCTATTCCAAAAATAAAGCAAATTATTTCTTATCAAAAGTAGTCATTTGTTCTTGGCACCACAAATTTAACTCTCGCACACGTTTCTGTCTTCTCTCTTCTTTCTATCAGGAACACAGACCAGAAGAAGCAGTGCCAGTGAGTAGTAGTGAAAGGTGAGCGGTCATAAAGGAAACGCTTACTCGCTTTTATTGCTTGTAAATATCTCCAAGATGAAGTGCAATGGTGGGAAAAACAGTCAGTGACCACTAGAGATTAGTCTCAAGCGCAACCTGAGCTGCAAGTGTGAATGTAGCATCAGTTTTACATTCACGGCATTTGGCAGACGCCTTTATCCAAAGCGACTTACAATTGATCTCATTTTATACAACTGAGGGTTAAGGGCCTTGCTCAGGGGCCCAGTAGTGGCAGCTTGGTGGACTTTTGATTTGAACTCACAAACCTTCTAATCAGTAATCCAACAACTTAACCTTTATTATTATTATCGCCACACATACATTACAGAACAGTGGAATTCTTTTCTTCGCATATCCCAGCTAAGGAAGTTGAGGTCAGAGCACAGGGGCACTATGATCGAGCACTACTGGAGCAGAAAGGGTTAAGGGCCTTGCTCAATTGCCCAGCAGTGGCAGCTTGGCGGTGCTGGGCAACACTGTAGGTCTGACCTGGTAAAAGAAAACAAATCATAACAATTACCTCAAAGGAGTCCTCTGACCAATCGTGTAGCTCGTATCGAGTGACGTTTCTTCTGTTCCCTACTCCTGCTGCCTGTAACAAGCTTGCAAAAATGAAAGAAAAAAGTGTATCCTATATCTGATTTATATGTATAGAGATAAAAAAAAAAAGAGCTTAATAGAAATAGCGGTAGCTCAGGAAGTAGCTAAGATGTTGGACTACTGATCAGAATGTTGTGATTACAAATCCTATCACCACACTTTGAGAAAGAGGCTTAACCCTCAACTGCTCATATTGCTAATGTGACACACTCATGTTGGTTTCTTCTGTACAACCTCAGAAGGATTTGGCCATTTTTATCCACACAGGCTACTCAGGTGCTTGTTCAATCTTTTGTCATTTCGAGAATGGACTACTGCAATTCTCTACAGTCAGACCTACCTCTCAATGCAATCTGTCCTCTGAAAATGATCCAAAATGCAGCTGTGCGATTTGTTTTCAACCTGCCTAAGTTCTCCCACACCTCCCCACTGCTGCGCTCCTCCACTGGCTTCTGGTAGCTACATCAGATTCAAAACACTGATTCTTGCCTACAAAGCCAAGAATGGACCAGCACCATGTTATCTCAAAGCTCTTATTACTCCTCACTCCTTCAGATCCACTAGCATTGCTCAACTGGTCCCACCATCTCTCAGGGTAAGAGGTTGGTATACGTCAAGACTCTTCTCTGTTCTGGCACCGAGGTGGTGTAATGAACTTCCTCTAGATGTCCAAACAGCCGAGTCACTGACCGTCTTTAATCGACGAATGAAGACCCTCCTCTTCCTGAAACACTTCAACTAGCTCTTATTTTTTAGACTGATTGTATCCTAAGTCTGTGACCTATTGAACTAGTGTTAATGTATTAATTAATAGAGACTTCAAAGCACTTTTGTATGTATTTTTTTAAAAATATACAACAATACATGAATCAGGATTCTGGATAAGGGCATCTGCCAAATGCATGCCAAATTACATAAATGTAAATGTATGTTACAGACTCTGACATTTCCCTGCCAGAGTATTAGGGGCACTGGCAGGTGTATCGCTGTTCCACGTTATGTTTATGTAGGACTGTGGTTTTGTTTTCGTGATGTTTCCAGGTATTTGTGTTTTTTTATGTTTTTTTATGTTTTCGTTAATAACCTATAACTATGTTCTCTGAACCCGTGACAATGTAATAGGTCAGCGTAATTTCATGAGGTCAGCGCAATTATAGGTTCTTTATAGACTTAGCACTAATTCATGTAAATGTATGAGTGTCTCTGGTGAGCGAAAAACAGAGAGCTTGCTTTGCGCTCCTGACAATCATGAAATTCATGCTACTTTGGTTTCTCATCAAAGTTAAAAAGAACTCTTACCGTACGTAATGACAAACGAATTTGGTGTGAATGTTCTGCAAGGTAAGACAAGGCTTCTAAGTTCAGCTTGACCTGATCTTTTCAAGGCTTTCTGTCAGACATCGTATCCACCATGCTGTAACTGGCAGCTAAAGTGTGTAAATGTTACAGGAATCATGGGAACATGCTGGAGTTCTGCTCAGCAGGTTACTGCTTTTAAAACGAGGCTTTCACGATCTCACAGGCACGCAGAGGTTCAGACAGATGGTCAAGCCCTGTTAAAGAGACACCACAAAAACCATGTGACGATTGGCAAGGAGAGAAGAGCACACTTGCGCACACTCTCGCACACACTCATGCGTGAGCACCCTCTTGTACTTGTCAGCGCCCCTCATGCCGGCTTTGAACCGCAGGGATGCTGGGTGACAAATGTGTATGAGAGAGAGAGGCGCCTATATCCGATCCTAATCAGCTCTTATCTCAGTCACCACCATCCACAAGAACTCGAATAAACACACACTCACAAACTTGTATCAGGGTGAGCTCAAAGGCTTGGATCAGGTGCTGTCAAGTGCTGAGGTAAAAGGTGTGTGTGTGTGCGTGTGTTTACGTTTCCTAAGAGCATACAGTAAATCATCCACAGAGATAAAAAAACAAAACAAAACATCAAGGTGTATGAAAATGGTATGAATTTCTTGTGAAAACATCTTTTTTCTTCTTCACTTATTTGTTTTAGCTACCATTAGTTAGCATGTAACTAGCTTGTTTAGTCAGAGTTGTGTTCATGCTAGCTCCATTTGAAAGGTTAAGATTAAAGATTATTGTTTCTTGGAATAATCTTAGCTAATAAGTTAATATGTTCTTGTGGTAAAGAATTTCTTCTGAAGCTCTGAAGATTTTATATATTTTTACTTTACTGCTTTTGGTTACTTTCAGCTGATTATTTAGCATTCAGTTAGGTTTTTAGTCAGAGATGTTGGCATGCTAGCTAAATTTTAGAGATTAGGAATAAAGCTGTTGATAGTTAGTGTCCACTACTAGTTAGCATTCAGCTAGTTTGTTCTCATACTAACTAACATTTGAGAGATTAGAAAATGTTTCTTAGATAGTTAAGCTAATAAGCTTTTTTTTTTTTTTTTTACCTTGCTGCTTTTTTGTTACTCTGAGCTGATTATTTAGCATTCAGCTAGTTTGTATAGTGCTCATGTTAGCTAACATTTGAGACATAATAAGATGTTCTTAGCTAATAGGCTGATATTTTCTAGTGAAAACAAGCAGTTGTTTTTTTTTTTTTTTCTATACTGCTTTTGTGTGAGCTTCAGCTACTGTGACTTAGCATTCAGCTAGTTTGTTTAGTCAGATTTATGCTCAGGCTAGGTACATTAACAGAGATTAGAAATAAAGCTGTTGAGTAAACAGTCTAAGCTAATAAGCTCATTAGAGCTAGTTTGTATAGTGCTCATGCTAGCTAACGTTCAAGACATTAGAAAAGAAGCAGTGTTTTTGAAAGAATGCAGCAGATTTTGAAACTTTTTAAAACTTAGTTAAGTTTTGCTCAGGCTAGCTACATTGGAGAGATTAGGAGAGAGGATTGGAGAGATTATTTATTTATTTATTTATTTATTTATTTATTTAAATTTTTTTTTTTTCTCAGCTGAACCTATTTAGCATTTAGCTAATTTGTATAGTCAAGAGTTGTTCTCATGCTAGCTAGCATTTGAGAGATAGGAAATAAAGCTTCTGATAATTACTCTAAACTGTTAGTTAGCGTTCAGCTAGTTTGTACAGTTAAAGATGTTCTTATTCTAGCTAGTATTTGAGAGATTAGAAAAAAAGCAGTTTCTTAGACAGTCTCAGCTCATTTTTTTAGCATTTAGCTATCTTGCGTAGTCAGAGTTATAATTATATCAACAAAGCGCTTAGCTAATGTTAGTTATCTTCCAGCTAGTTTGTATAATCATGCTTGTTAGCAGCTGTTGTTAGCTTTAGCCAATATCTTACCACATGCTTTGTTGAAAAAAACTTAACATCAGTCACTAAAATTAAGCCTGTGACAAGAGACAGACTTTGTTTGGTTTTTGCTTACTTTATATACTTAAGATTCCAGTATTTTTAGCACCTCTGAATGTGGCTTTCTACAGTAAATTCCAGCAGCTAACTTTGGCTAAATTTGATGATAGTGTATCCATATTGGTGGATTTTTTACCACAGCAACTCTGACAGTTACAGTTCTGGCTGCAAGGTTTATATTAACATCTTCTTCTTCTTCTTTCGGCTTTTCCCTTCAGGGGTCGCCACAGCGAATCATCTCTCTCCACCTATCCCTATCTTCTGCCTCCTCAACTCTTGCACCCACTAGCTTCATATCCCTTTTTATTTATTTTTTTTTCCTGGCAGCTCCATGTCCAACATTTTCCTACCAATATACTCACTCTCCCTCCTCTGAACATGTCCAAACCATCTTAATCTGGCCTCCCTAACTTTGTCCCCCAAACGTCCAACATGAGCTGTCCCTCTGATGTACTCATTCCTAATCCTGTCCAATCTTGTCACTCCCAAAGAGAACCTCAACATCTTCAGCTCTGCTACCTCTAGCTCTGACTCCTGTCTCTTCCTCAGGGACACTGTCTCTAAAACAAGGTTTATATTAACATGCTATGTCTAATACATTATCTGTTCTGTAGCAGCCACGTCAAGGTAGCAGCCACGTCATTTTTTTCACATTAACAGACCAAAAACATATCACTGATATGATGGATTTTCATTAAGTAATGTTTATCTCCATTTACAGAGCTTCATAACAACTGAAATTTTGAGTTTTCTACATTTTCATTTACATTTCAAGACAGACAAGAAATTAGTGCTAAGTCTATAAGGAACTCAGAAATTACGCTGACCTATTAGTTCTTCTTGGTTGCACAATTGCATGTGTATACAAACTGTTAAAAAAAGCTATAAAGCTGCTTTGAGGCAATATCCATTGTTAAAAGCGCTATACAAATAAATTGAATTGAATTGAAAATACACGTTGGCTCACGTCGCATCACGCTACTCAGATATTTTCCTCTAACAGCACAACCTCTTGTGTTTTATTCTTAAGCTGTGTTTTAGTAAACAGCGGTCTGATTGTGCTTTAAATGGACCTATAAGTGATGACTATGAGTCTGGTTAAAATACGAAGGCAGCTGTGTGTAATTTGTTAGACTAGCCACTCCTGACTAGCGCATGGACACTCAGTTCAATTCCACCAACAGATAAAACACTGAATAGGGGTTGGGAGAGTGTTGGAGTGTGTGTTTGTGTTCAGTCTGCCGGTAAAAGTGCGCATGATTGGCAGCTCCCTGTCAGCCTACCATAACCACAAACAGAGTGACAAATGTGTGTAAGTGATCTAAGAAGCCATGATTAAGAGGCTCTCGGCACGCAGCCTGGGTGATGTGCGACTCTTCATGCAACCTAAATGAGTCGCTGACGCAGAACCACAAAACAACAAAACAACCCCAGATCCCAGGCCTGCGCTTAAACCTTCTCAGTGTGTCAGTTGTGTTTGTAATGTTGTGTGTCTTCTCATACAGCTGTCGCTGGGATCAGAGACATTTTCCCGGTGGAGCAGGAATGCTGGCGTTATTCCGTAATGCTAGCTGCATGCAGGTGGATGGCACATTTCCCCCAAAACCTGCGGGATGTGAACCTTACACCTGAGGGCCTCGCGAAGGGAGAGAGACATGCTATGAACTCTCTCACTTAAACATTGATTACACACACACACACACACATACCAACACAACAGCGATTGCACAATCAGCTTGACTGTAAGCGACTCTAAAGTCTTAAATGTTTGCGATTAAATCTGTTCATGGGAAAAAAATAAAATTAAGTAAAATTAATAAAAAAAAGTGTCATTGTTTTGTTGCATCAGTTTAAAATGGAAAAGAGTTAAAGTTAAGTTAAGTTAAAGTTAAGTTAAAACTGAACATGTAAAAGGCAACTGTTTTTGTGTAAAAAAAACATTTTTGCTTGTTTGATTGTTTGTGCTGGGAATCACCAAATTAATAAAATTATTCTTCAAAATAGAAACATTTATTTATTTATTTACTTTTAACTTGTTAGCCTTGTATGTTTAGTGCACATTTATAGAAGGAAACATCACACACCAAACACATCATGGCCCATAAATGGCATTTCACATAGAAGGAAAGCAGTATAAATGAGCTTTTTTTTCCCTGACCTGTTTCTTTGATGTTGCTCTTTTCAAAGACACACTACACAACAAGAATCTGGCTGCTGGCTAACATTAAACCCAAACAAACCTCCTGTTCCATTACAAATAAGCTAGCTCTCTCTGTCCAGCACCTCCATCATCTCAGGCTCGTGGCATCAGCCTGCAAGTCAGTCACATCAAACGTTCCACTGGAAACAAAAATACCCAAGTGCCTCTGAAATGGTCAGGCTTCAGCTCTTCCTGCTAATTTATCAAGCACAAACACAATATCCACAGCAGCTGACACATCGATGTTGAGCTTGGACCATCGTGGCTGAACATTTGCCCAAAAAAACAGTGTACTTTTAGGAGCAGAATTAGATTTTTTTTCTTATTTAACTAGAAATCTCATCAAAAAGTCATCAAAAAGTCATTACACGACTGCAAAACATGTCAGGTGATGAAAAGATGTTTTGTTTTTTTTTTGCTTCATGTAAAATATTGAAGGTTGTCTCAAGCATGAGATTTGGGCTTGAAATAGGATTTGGATCCGGAGCACTAATTATTTACTTACCAAGTGCATCATTTTGGCACAAGAGAACTCAGCAAACACAGCAGTAAAATTTCTGAGTATCGCTGGAGGTCTTTATAAGCATAAGTGAGGCCCCAATCAGCCGACTGAGTGCGCTCGGTTCCCATGACGACCTCCTCCCCTTCCCTTCTGGCTCCAAGCAGCATTAATGAAGCATGGAGCATCGCAACGGCCAATAACCCATCGACAGGGGCAACGGCCAATAACCAACCGCCATGGGCAACTAGCTCTGCCTAGAGAAGAAGACTGCGGTGGTGGAAGCCGAGAGAGTCCAGAGAGGGAATTCTGGGACTTTAATTGAAATAAAATGGAACATGTGTCTTAAAGGTCAAGACCTGTGGGTGTAAGCTGGGTGGAAAGTAGCGCAAGAGAGAAGAGTTAACACTGGAACTGTTTAACCAGAAATGGACAGTTGCATGGCATACTCCAGTGCACACCAATGTCTCTCTCTTAGACATACACACTGATTTTTCCATTCATATTTATAATACTGTTTTTCTAATAAAGCAAACCTACGTTACATTTCCATCCCATTTCCATAATCGCACATGATTTCAACGGCACTTTGTGGTCAGTTTAGGCTTGATACAAAAAAAAAAATACAAAACAAGCTCTGTTCATGAAGGAATATGATTATACTGTATGCGCCACAAACTACTTCACGAGCTAAAACCGCCACTCGGTCAGTCTATCCGTCTCTCCGTCTGTCCGTACGTCTCTGTCTCTCGCTCAGTGTGTGAGTGTGTGTTCATATGTGCTAAGTTTATTTTCTCTTGGTGCTAATGTAAATTCCTCATGAACACCTTCCATCACATACTCAATGATCCACAACGCGAGGCTCCTCTGGAGACTGCTTATTCGTAGAACACACACACACACACACATACATGGAGAGAGAGCATACTTCATGTACACTCCTACATCTATAGTAAGATATCCAACTCTATAAAGGCTTTAATGTATCACCACTCCAGTGAGAAAATCTTCCAGCCAAAGCATCTGAGGACTGTTTTAGTAATTTAGTTATTTTACCAACAAATGTTTCATTTTTCAGCACGAAGAATGATCCATGCCCACAGCAAATGAAGCAATGGCACATTTTGCTTTATGAAAATAAAAACTATAGGTACCAAATGTAAAATGAAGCCTAGTCCATGCTAATGCATATCATTTTTATTTTATTTAATGTCACGATTTTTTTGCCACCCAAGCATTTTTAGACCATTTCCTCTCCTCGACTAAATGCAAACAATGGTGAAAAAAAAAAACAAAAAAACAATAATAATACGAGGGTGCCTGCCCTGTGATGGCAAGAAAAGGTGCACTTTTGATTTTTTTTTTTACTAATTATATTAATTGAACTTTGCAATATAACGCAAGCATTACAAGGAAAATAAACCAAAAGTAAAATAAATACAAAAATTAAAATAAAACAAATTTAATTTAAGTAAATAAATCATACATAGCTGGGAGGCATGGTGGCTTATTGGTTAGCACGTTTGCCTCACACCTCCAGAGTTGGGGGTTGGATTCCCGCCTCCGCCATGCGTGTGTGGAGTTTGCATGTTCTCCCCATGCCTCGGGGGTTTTCTTCCGGGTACTCCGGTTTCCTCTCCTGGTCCAAAGACATGCATTGTAGGTTGATTGGCATCTCTAAATTGTCCATAGTGCGTGAGCGAATGAGAGTGTGTGTGTGTGTGCCCTGCGATGGGTTGGCACTCCGTCCAGGGTGTATCCTGCCTTGATGCCCAATGACGCCTGAGATAGGCACAGGCTCCCCGTGACCCGAGTGTAGTTCGGATAAGCGGTAGACAATGAATGAATAATATATTGCTAATAATGACACAAATGTTACCAACAGGTATGCTTAATAATAAATAATAATAAAAGTAGCAACAAAAAAACTAATTATGCAGTGGATCTAAGATCAGAGTACTTCTTTTAATATTACAGAAACAGGATGAGCTTCTAAATAGTTCGGATAGGAGTCCAAACTTTATAGAACTGATCCATTTACGAATGTATTACAAATATACTAATAGGGACCTGTTATGGTGATGCGATAATACTAATCCTATTAATAATCAAGCCACAAGCACTTACAGTAAAAATCAGAGCAAACAGTGTGTAGTAAACTGCAGTGTATGTTGCATGCCAGGAATTTTAAGATTGGAGACGATGTGTATGTCGGGACCATACTCGCATCCCTGAGAAAATGTATTATTTAATAATATTCATGAAATAAAAGATTAATAATAATAATAATAATAATAACAAACAACAACAACAGGGGGTACGTTGGCTAAGTAGTTAGCATGTTTGCCCTGTGTGTGTGTGTGTGTGTGTGTGTGTGTGTGTACTCCCCCAGTACAAAGACATGTGGGCTAATCAGCATCCCTAAGTTGTACCCCTTAGTCTGTACTGTGTGAACGAGTGTGTCCTGTGATGAGTTGGCATCCCATCTACAGTGTCCCCCACCTTAGAGCCCTGAGTCCCCTGCGATAGACTCCAGGTTCCCTGACACCCTGTGTAGGTGCTATAGAAAATGAATAGATGGATGGACAGACAGACGATAATAATAATAATAATAATAATAATAATAATAGTCAATAATAATAATAATAATAATAATAATTGGTTATGTTGGCTGTGCTGTAAGGGGAATAAAACACTTCAGAATGTGGAATTACTGGAAAATTATCAACTTCAGCATGGTTACAGTAACTCACACCATTTATTTTCCCATAACAGCACATGATGTTGCTGTATTTTATTTCTCACTTCAAATAGTGTCCAAAAACGTATCCATACTTCCAGACTACTAAAGATAAACTAATGATTCATTAATGTATTAACTAGATTTATTTTAAATACATTATATCATTGTATCATGAAATAAAAAATATCTATGCTTACGAATAGGCTTTTAAACTGCCATTAGATTTCTCTTATCAGTGATCTCGGCATTAAATAAATACACAGCAGTGTTGAGTGCTTTGTGAGGTGTGTTACTGTTTGCTTTGCCGTTCAGAGAACATCCGTATAAGTCCACTTCATAAACCATATTTTAGAGAACAGTCAGGTCAGGTTCAAACTGCTGCAATGTCTAAAACTTATGTTTACATACGTGTGTGTGTATGTGTGTCTGCACACCTTTCAGTGACTCATGTAATTTATGTCTGACGCATCGACTCCCGTGTTACCTGTAGCCATTCTGTTCCCTTGCTTAGAGACCTCTGAGGTAGATGTACAGAGAGAGAGAGAGAGAGAGAGAGAGAGAGAGAGAGAGTGAGAGAGAGAGAGTGTGTGTGTGTGTGTGTGTGTGTGTGTGTGTGTGTGTGTGTGTGTGTGTGTAAGATTATGATGGCGTCAGAGTCAATCAGCCTCGATGATAAAGTTGAGAGTGTGTAAGTGGTACATTCCAGGAGTGGGAGTCAGACCCTCACAGCACTATCACACTAAAACAACACAGCACCAATGAGAATCAAGCTGCCTTTATTGCTCACTACAAATCAGTACAAACACACACACACACACACACACACACACAGACTCGCCTTTCCGTCTCTCCATCTCCGTTTCTGTCTTTCCTCATTCCAAGTCCGTCGCATTTTCTGTCGCAAATGTAAAGTGACCAATATTGCTCAGATTCTGTCACTCAGACCTCAAATATGCTGCATTCGGTCCTAAGCCGAGGCCAATCTCCGCTTCACGGCACCGCTGGAAGCCCATCAAAGTGTGTCGCTGTGATGTGCCTGCATCCCGTGCCAGGACGAGGGGCCGTCAGTGCTTCAGATCAGCTCCACGGCTCGGTCATAAAGCAGCAGATGTTGGGCGCTTCATAAAGACTAATGAAAGACTCCATACGCTGTCGCGTCGTACGTCGAGGAATTATAACGGATCTGAGCGCTGTGGTGGTGCTACACATTTACAATCAGGCAGTTTTTAGACACGCTCGACCAAACTTTGAGATTTTACTGCAGAGGCCCAACACAGCTAACACACACACACACACACAGTGTCTGGACAAAGCAAAAATATGCAATGTGTCAAAACTACAATTTATGCATCATTGAAACTTTATATTTTGAGAGTGAGCTCTCTTTACTAGAGCAGAAGATGGTGATGACACCTCAGGGTTAGTCAAAAGGCCAAAGGTCAAATGTCAGGGTAAAGCTCGCAGGCTGTCATGGGAAAAACACAGCTGGACCTTAGGGAGGAAAGACATTTGTCTGGGTTTAAATCATTCTCAGTGCTGTTGATGTTGACTTTATACAAATTTCCTTTAAGTTTCCATCAAAGTTTGTTTCTTGTACAATAAAAATAAGTTTGTTATTTGTAATTCGGATGTTCAAATGTTGCTCTGCTCAGTTCTTTATAATAACATGCAGAATAATAAATCCTACATCACTGGAAAGCTTATTTCCTTGAGCTTGAGTTCTGTATTATTCATGTATCTAACCCTTAGATGAGGTCATAATTTATGATGAAAGATCAGTTGTTTGCTGGAATTCTCCTGTTAGTGATGTTATGTGCACTAGGCGTTTTGCCAAAATGAGCCATTTCCAATGTCAAGGCCTTTTACTCAGCCTTTAATGGAGAGAGCTTTACATATTGACTTAATACCAAAATTAACATTTTCCATGTAGACAAAAAAGAACTGAACTAATAATAATAAGAAGAAGAAGAAGATGAAGAAGACAAAGAAAGAAAGAAAGAAAGAAAGAAAGAAAGAAACAAAGTAATAAATAATGAAATGAGAAGACAACAAACCATGGTCTTATATTAATACACTGGTTCGAATATATTACCATTTCTTTAGTAAGTCAGAGATCTTTTTTGTGGTCGATGCTCCACTATTATTTTTTTAATATGTGTAATTATTACTCTGATGATTTTTTTATGAGGAGATGCTTAGTTGTCAGCTCCAGAGCTAGCGTTTTGAACAGTCAGAGGAAACACTTTGTGTAACATGACAGCAATAAAACATGTTAGTGTTGTCAAATTGCTGTGGTACAAGATGAATAAAACACTTTGGGACGTGCTGTTACTGGAAAATAATCAAGCTCTGTGTGGTAACAGTGTGATAAGTATCATATTATCTGGCAGACACCCTTATCCTTTTTTTTTTTGGCAACAGAGCAATTGAGGGTTAAGGGTCTTGCTCAAGGGCCCAGCAGTGGTCGTTTGGTGGACCCGGGATTTAAACACACAACCTTCCTATTATTAAACCAACACCTTAACCTCTGAGCTACTACATTCCACTGCTGCACAAATTATTTCCTTTGACATCGCACCTGGTTGTGCTTTATTATTTATTTCCTTACAATTTTATTGTATCTAAAAACTCAGTCACTCAGAATATTCCATACCTCCAGGATTTCACTAATTTTGCGATCACAGACATGCACACAAAATCAAGCAAACTCCACAATGTTCAAAAGCAATTTTACAGAACGACCGAGCTGCGTCGGGTCATGTGACATCATCGCAACGCACATTCAGCCGAAGCCCTTTTCCATTCACATGCTTCAAACATGAATACAGGTATCGTCGAAAGTATAAATGTATCTTCACTGGTAAGGGTTTAAAAGAAAAATCCTGTGCTTGCAATTTCACCAATTCAAGTAGTTTTTTCCGCAAACAAAATCACAAAAAACTCACATTTTGATAAAAGCCGCAACAAAATCAAGCAATCTTGGGCACAAAAGTCACAAGAAGCACAGCAAAATCATAAGCACACTAATTATTAACATTAATATTAATTAACTAATCTTCAATCATTAAATATAATATTCCTAAGATTCCAATTTAAAACAGAGCTGCCTGACGTGAAAGAAAAAATATCATCAGATCTAGTTCATCTAAGACTGCAGTATATAACAAATCTAAGACCATTGTTTACATCTGTAGTAAACCTGTTGTGTTTGTTACTTCCTGAGCCGATGTGTTGTGGTGTGGTGTGTAATCATGCAGCTCATTAGAGGTTAAGCTAAGAGAGGACGGCTGTCTCTAAGTCTGCAGGCTGAGGACTTGCTGCTGTTAGCCGAGAGTAGTGAGGAGTGCTTAAACCTCGTCAGTGACATGTTTTAAAAACACACACACACACACACAAGTCTGACACCTGGCTCTCGGAAACCTCTGCTTGAAGTGTTTCCTCTTGCGGTTTAATTCTCCTTATTTCTTGTCTCATCTTTATCTCCTAAATTGTCTTTGCTGTTTTACTTTCTTCCCCCCTCTCTCTCTCTCTCTCTCTCTCTCTCTCTCTCTCTCTCTCTCTCTCTCTCTCTCTCTCTCTCTCTCTCTCTCTCTCTCTCTCTCTCCATGTGCCACACGATTTGCTCTATCTTTCATCAAGCCCACCTACTCTCGCATGTTCACAGAAAGGAAAACAGTCTCCCTCCATCCACTCATCTGTCTCCGTTACCACCCCCCTATCGCAGCTCAGGAACATGTAACTAGTCAAAATAACGCTATCACTAAGGCAAACATCTCCACAGAGAGGTGCCACGATAACCCAGCGATGACAGTGTCTGCTTGCACAATATGTCAAGATGCTATCAAGTGGCACGAACCTACACACACACACAAACACACACACACACAAAATGACCGTTAATGTAGCTGAGATTTCAACATAAATCCCTCAACTGCAACATACTCTTAAAACACAACTTTATTGGTTACAATAAAGGCTGCTGTGTATTTGTTGTGCATACACACTTCCCAAGAATGTTACTATCTAAGACTCAGTGAAGCGTGAAGGTGGCAATCTGGAATCAAGCGCGAGTTTCTGGGTTAAAAATCTCTCCCCAGATCTGTCTCTCCACAGCAAGCCGGAAAACTCACCAACAAGCCAAAACAAGAAGGCAGGATATCATCAGATACGGCTACAGGGGAAGTGTTGGCTATCATCGCTAAAAACCTGCCACCAAATCACCAGCTTACTATCAGCTCACTATCTGATCCTGAGAAATATGTTACTTCATTTTAGCCACCTGCATGTTATCAAGCACACGGTATCGGTATCTGATCTGCATCAGTATGGCACATAGGTTTAAACTCTCAGGCAAAGAATGTGCTTTCACAATATAAACACTTGTCACTGGGGTGGCTGAACGCAGAAGACCGTTCTTTCCGTTAAGTCCTAGAAGAAGGAACTAATCCGATGAATTTAAAGTAGAGAGAAAATATTTTTATACCTTTGCAGCCATCTTTGGAGTTTTGGCGGGAAAACTAAGCGTCTGTATTCTTACCTGAATAGTACTGAGGTGAATAATGACCACAACACTTACAGAAACCGCAAATATTTAAAAAAAAATTTCCTCAGAGTTGTAAGCTAGCAATATCAGCAAACTACTTTAGGTTTGAGCTAACGTTGGCTAATCACTGTTTAAGATATTGATATAAATAAAAACACATGGAACGCTAACATTAAGCATCTTTCCTTAAATAAAGAGCAATATAGAAACATAACAACTACTTGCTTATTAGCTAGATACCTAAGCTAGCATTGGCTAGTTCTCTTATCCAAGTAAGAGAGTAAAGTATCGAAGTAATGTGATTATTAATTGAATATTTGATAGGTAAGTATTAATTATATTTTTGAAATAAGTGTTTATCTTAAAAGAGTAAAATAATCACACACTAACAAAGCTAGATTCACTCTGTGCTAGCATTGTTTGCCCCAAACTCCAGTCTCTTGAAGGCTGTTAGTAGGTTGCTAGTCATAACTCATGTGAAAAGATATGAGTCTCCTTTTACTTCACCCCAGTGATGTGTCTAAGAGATAAACAGAAGCAGGCTGTCATTTTGCATCAGTGATTTTTGTTATCATATTTGTGTCATTGTTTGCTGCTGCTCTAACTTCAGCTTCTTGACCGATCTGATCATCACCGTTCAGTAATTTATTATATGCTTGTACAATTAAGTAATTCGGTCATTTTAATTTTCAATCATTTTTATAGTAATGATTACTAGTACTGAAGTTATGAGCTGATTAACTGTTGAGCTAATTTATGAGTTTCTCAGGAGCTCTTGCTTACACCACTCTAACTGACTGTATATGACTGTAGAAAGGACATTATTCATAATCACACTCTCCAGTGTTTATAATAATTCATAATCACACTCTCCGGTGTCACCCAGATGAAGATGAGGTTCCCTTTTGAGTCTGGTTCCTCTCAAGGTTTCTTCCTCTTACCATCTAAGGGAGTTTTTCCTTGCCACAGTCACCTCAGGCTTGCTCAATAAGGTAAATAAAAATAAATTTAAATATAAGTCTAATATTAATCTTGAACTTTTTGTACTATATTTCTTATCTTCTGTAAAGCTGCTTTGAGACAATTTCCATTGTTATAAGCGCTATACAAATCCAATTGAATTGAATTAAAATCATGCCTCATTCTGCTCCTGTCTCAAACTTCAACTCCTCATCATACCAGCAACCATAACCATTTCTGGCATTTGGCAGACACTCTTATCCATAGTGACTTACAATTTATCTCATTTTATACAACTGAGCAATTGAGGGTTAAGGGCCTTGCTCAGGGGCCCAGCAGTGGCAGCTTGGTGGACCTGGGATTCAAACTGACAACCTTTCGATCAGTAGTCCAATTATCCCAGAATTCTGGCTCACACACTCGCCATGACTTTCTCTGCCAAACATACCCGTGTGAATCACAGCACTTGATCTTTGTAAGTGTTCGTCATGTTTCTGGAGCAGTTCTGCTTTTGTAAGTATAGCTTATCCTAATCTTGTCTGAAAGACTAATATCTCCTGACCCACGCTCTGGTTTTGATTAAGATTTTGGATTTGAATTGGTCTGCTGAACACCCTGAAATAGCATCCAGCTCTATGCCTCACACTTGCCAGCTGAACTACATACCCCATATCTAAGCGATATCGCAAAAAAACACCCGCAGCGGACTACTAAAGGTATCCTCAAATTGAAGCTGACGTGTTACACACAAGCTTATACTCAGTGAATGATTTCATATGTGTGCTGGAGTGCAAACAACTTAAAAGGTTACAGTCTCACTCACTCGCTCACTCTCTGACTGTGCTGCATGTTCTAATGTACAGCATCTGAAAGGGTGTTAAAAATAACCCTAACCCTAATATTATTAATTGTGCATATAAAATAAAGTGAATTATAAAAATCAGTGCCAGACACTCACATCACTTATGGCAATAGACTCATCTATTATAGCTTGCTCGTTAGGGATAAATGTTAGGGATAAATAAATAAAATAAATAAATAAATAAAACTTATCTTTAAAGCTTATCATTTCTTCTATGTTTCTATACTTCTGTAAAGCTGCTTTGAGACCATTGTTAAAAGTGCTATACAAATCAATTGAATTGAAATTCAATTTATTATTTACTGACAAACAATGCACACAATTCAGCAATTTACTAATAATAGTCTTAATATATTCATTTCATCTCAATTATATTTAAATCACTCATACATTTTCTGCATTCATATGTTATATTTTTATATTTTCTTTATATTTTCCAATTTTTTTCCTGTACAGTTCAATTCAATTTGCATTCTAACCCTAACCTTAGTCTACCTTTATTCAATCGATTCAATTTATCTGTCATAGACAATCATAAAAAGTATTTCCCTGCATGTCGTAGTGTGAATGATTGTGTATGTGACCAATAATACTTTAATTTTTTTAATTCAGGTTCAAATTTTATTTGTCACATAAACAACCATACACAGTACAACATGCACTGAAATGCTGTTTGGCTGTCCATGATATACATTCATTGTCTACCGCTTATCCGATCTATACTCGGGTCACGGGGAGCCTGCGCCTATCTCAGGCGTCATTGGGCATCAAGGTAGGATACACCCTGGACGGAGTACCAACCCATCGCAGGGCACACACACACACAACCCAAAAAACTCAATTCACTCACCAAACTCCACACTACGGTAAAATTTTGAGGAATCAATAATGCATGTTTTGGACTAGGGTTAAAAGGGCACCCGGAGGAACCCCCAACAGGGAAAAAAACGCCAACTAAAGCAAGGCGGGAATCGCCCCAACCTTAAAATGCTCCATAACCACTAAATGTGTACTGAAATCATTGTCATGTTTTTAGTGATTCTGGTTCTAAATAGTTGATTATTGCAGTATTTTTCATTATTCCTGATATCACAGGGAGACATGGGTAGTGCAGGTACAGTGGAATATAATAAGAGAAAAAAAATAAACCAATCTTATAAATAAGGATGAACAATCAGATTTTGCTTATTACTCCATAAACAAAAAAATCAAGAGCTTCTTTTATCACTCATCATTTTCAATCCTGAGTCTCAAGGTCATTAATGAAAAATCCAACAGAGAAAATGTCGGTGCCAAGAAAAAATAAAGTTCAGAATGCAACCTAATGCAGTTATTTAACAAAGTTCTGCTCGGCTAGGAAGTGATCTACGAGATGATGAGCTGCAGAAGTTTGGGCAGTGTGTCCAGATGAGGACATGAGAAAGAACATCCATCCATCCATTTGCTGTACCTGCTTATCCTACTACTGGGTCACAGGGAACCTGGAGCCTATCCCAGGAGACTACGGGCACAAGGCAGGGTACACCCTGGACAGGATGCCAGTCTATCGCAGGGCCCAATCACACACACACACACACACTCACACGCTACGGACAATTTAGAGATGCCAATCAACCTACAATGCATGTCTTTGGACCGGGAGAGGAAACCGGAGTACCCAGAGAAAACCACCCAGGGCATGGGGAGAATATGCAAACTCCACCCACACATCATGGAGGCGGGAATTGAAGGGAAGTGAGGCAAATGTGCTAACCACCAAGCCACTGAGGAAGGCCCCTAATGCTCAAAATGAGGTAAAACAAATGTAAGTTATTCTGAATAAGGGTGTCTGCCAAATGTAAATGTAGCACCATTTAGATTAGCTAGCAATCTATGAGTTATCAGAGTTAAACCTTCAGAAGTTGATCTGTTTGAGCATATTATTTCAGTGTATTGATGAGGTGAAACAGATGAACAGACTAAAGGACTAAAGTCCTGCTTCATTGTGCTCTTTAGATAGAAATTACACAAGGGCTAAATCCCACTGCATTGCTATTAATGGCATTGTGGGTACATAAGAAACTGCTTTGTTGCAATGTACAAAGCTTGACAAGTCCAGTATGTTCATGAAAGAAGCCAAAAAAGTACACTCCAAATTTCATTACAAAACTTTTTGTACACATTGACATGCAAGCCATTCAGGGTGGACTTTTCTTTAAAAACCTTGCTACAAAAGATATTTTGTACTTTCAAACAAGCTCCAGTACCTAAGCACATTCTAAACGCTCTTTAACCACTCCAGGAAAAGCTGTGCTATTCTCCAGGACTTCAACAGCAGTCCAGAAGAGCAGCTCAGGCCCACGTGGCTGGAGTTGGGTGTCCTGTTCTTTGGAGATGTTGAAGGGAATAAGTGGAGGTTGAAGAGGAAGTCTGTGATCGGGGTCAAGCCTTGGGGACAGCCTCCACCCCCCCTTTTTCTCTCCTTCCTTTTCTGTTTCCTAGCACATTTTGGCTTTTCATTTCTTATTCTCTCCTCATCGCTCTCTCTCGGTAAATCGGACCAGATGGTGCAGGCCAACGACAGCCAGCTAATTGAAAAACGTATAAAACAATTTTGCCATTGTCTCAGGAAGTGACCAAATCAGTAGCACATTTTCAGCCACGGTGGACAAGCCGAGACAGATGGAGAGTAAGAGCCAGAAAGGGAGAACCGGTGGACAGGGGGATACAGGTTGACAAATAGGACAGGAGTACGATCTTCATGACCTAATGAGCTACAGATTGAGAGCAGTAGCATGAACACTCGATGCCTAGTGGAAGCTCTTGCTGAATTCACACCCCGTTGGTACGATGAGTACAGTTACCTCATACATCAAAGAAAAGAGGGAATTTCTAAGGAAAGATAGCCTGAAAACCTGAAGAAGCTGAGATTTGCCTCACATGTAGCCACACGCAGAGTTATAAGGTGTCTAGGGGACACTGTCACGGCCGGGCGCATCTCAAATATTATCAATTACAGGCCAAACAAACAGTCGGACTTCCTGGCCACCACTGTGTGGAGAATTTTAGCGTGTCAGGAAAAGCGTTCAGGCAAATTAGCCATGCTGTCCAGCTCTTACACTCTGTGTGTGTGTGTGTGTGTGTGTGTGTGTGTGTGTGAGGTGTCACTTTACTTACCTTGCCTCAACAGGAGCAGAGTGGATCATAATTTTACCCTGTCAAGCACAAATACAAATCATTGCATCCATTAAAATTCTGCCAAAAGCCATAAATGTAAATGTAAAAGTATTTTTGTTTTTCTTTTTGTAGAATTTAGTCATCCAGCTGTCAAACTAACATTAGTTTAATCCATAAAGTCTTTCCTATAATTACATATCATCAATTTTGTCTTTATATGACTATTTAAATAATGAATTAATTGTCCAATTCATACAGAATAATATTTATCACAGTCTCATCTGACAAGAAGTCCCCATACCCACAACACTCAGCCACTTCCTGGTCATCTGACCGTTCACCTGATACTCCTCACTTCCACCTTTACTCACTGTTTACATACTCCTGGGTTTAATCAGTTCTTGATTGCGTTATTTTAGCCATTTTGTCTTATATTTGATTTTCCAGATTTCTGCTACTTCAGGATTGTTTACAGATTAATTCTCTTTGCCTGTCCATCGTGTTTTGATTGACGATCATACGTGTGCTTGATTTTGCTCCTCTGGCCTGCTTACGATGACTGAAACATTAGCATACATGTCCACACACTGAATAATGTGTGAAAGAATAAATGAAAGGAATGGCCTGTTTGCGATTAGTGAGATTATAAACAGTACAATCTTCAAAATGTTAGAAATTTATCATGTACCAACACAAAGCCACGATGCTTTCAGTCGAGCAAATCATTGACTGCCAAACGTAATTTCTTTAAAGCTAACATACTGTTTATTAGCCATCTAATTAAGATTAGCAGTAAAGATTATAAACACAATGGTGATGATGATTAAAATATCTACTTAAAATCTTTTCTGATGAGATAATATATATTAGCTGGCTAACAAAATTTGAGGGAAAAAATGTAATAATATTAATAAAATACACTAATCACTCATAACATTATGACCACCTGCCTAATATTGTGTCGGTCCCCCTTTTGATGCCAAAACAACCCTGACCTGTCAAGGCATAGACTCCACTAGATCCCTGAAGGTGTGCTGTGGTATCTGGAACCAAGATGTTAGCAGCAGATCCTTTAAGTCCTGTATGCTGTCCAACTTACTAGAAAGGATACCTACAGTACTCAAAGGATGCTAACAAGACTTAATAGACACTTTTGATAGACACTGACCACTGCAGACCAGGAACACCCCACAAGAGCTGCAGTTTTGGAGATGCTCTGATCCAGTGGTCTAGCCATCACAATTTGGCCCTTCATCAAACTCGCTCAAATCCTTACACTTGCCCATTTTTCCTGCTTCTAACACATCAACTTTGAGGACAAAATGTTCACTTGCTGCCTAATATATCCCACCCACTAACAGGTGCCATGATGAGGAGATCATCAGTGTTATTCACTTCACCTGTCAGTGGTCATAATGTTATGCCTGATCCGTGTACATCTTTGTGCCCATTTTACTAGACAGACTCAGTGACACACCCACATTTCCATATATTCTGTCTTTTTTTCAGTTTTAGGACCTGATGACCCACCTATATTTCTAAAGATGGTCTGAAAGAGATATTTCATTTATGGTCTTAATGACAATAGAGCTTATTGAATTTGAGGATTCGATCACATTCCTGCATTTCTATAAAGACAAACATACTGTACATTCCCCATTTATGGTCAAAAGGATGTTTCTCACTGAGAGATGGATTAACAAGCTAAGTCACAAGGCTGGATCTGTCACTGGACACAAACTGGAGAGGGAACAGGAGGTCACTGAACAAACTGCTCTCCAACATGGACAATCTGTCTCAGCCACTCTACAACACACTACAGCGGAGTCAGCGGAGCTCATTCTCCAAAAGACTCATTCAGATTCATTGTTACAGAGGACATTACAGGAGATCATTCATACTATGAACACTATTTTCTTCTTAGTGTTATATTTTTGTGTGTGCGTGTTATATCTTGTAACTGACTAAGCTGCTGTAACAAGAATTTCCCTCGTGGGATCAATTAAATCTATCTATCTCTCTATCTGCTCTATTTCAGTATAAGGACTCAATGACACACCTACATTTCCATATATGGACAGACAGACAGTGCTTTCTCTGTTTATGCTCCTAAAAACATACCCACTAAGCGCTTCTGTTACTTCAATATAAAGACTCTATGACATATTTACATTTCTATATACGGACTCACAGAATGGACAGGTCAAGCCTGAGTGGGACAGTCCAATATCATGTCCAGCATGTTGTTATCTTTCACACAGAGTGATTAAATTACATTCTAATGATGTCATTAGATGTTTTTGTTACATAAACAGGAACCTCAGTAAAAAAGATGAGTTAATATCATCACCCATCACTTTCCCTGAACATGACAATAATGAGTCTGTTGTAAGAAAAGTGGACCTTTCCGCAGCACCGGATGATGATAGAGTGCTACAGAGAAGAAAGACAGAGAAAGAGAGCAGACTGATGCAGCAGGGCTCCAGGGCTCACTTTTCGAGAGGAAAGAGCTGATTCCCACCACTTCATCAAGAGCACTTTTTCATTCCTGACTCGTTCATTATCCATACAAACTCAGCAGGTCACTATCAAAGAGTTTACACACACCAGCTCCTTGCTCCCACCTCCCGCTCTTTCCTCCCTCTGCTCCCTCCATCTCCCCAAGGGATGAGGGAAAGACTTCTTTATCTCAGGCTGGGATAAGCGCTGGAGGAAGTGGCCGCAATTATTAATGACATCAGATGAGAAAATTCTGTCTGACTGCCCACGGCCGGGGCAATGTGCCAAGCATGGACCGGGCTGGTTTCGGGGCCTGCAGAGGGTTTCGGCTAAAAAAAAAATCACACAATAAAAACGAGAGCGAGAGAGAGAGAGAGAGAGAGAGAGAGGGGCAGCCAGGCCAGTGATGGAGTGATAACAGAAGGAGTGGACGGACGAATAAGCTTTCTTCCATCCGTCATGTTTATGACATTTGGTTCGCTGATAGCACCAGGCTCTCCCACCTCTTCCAGACATCGTTACGCAGGAATTATGGGACGCCGAGCCTTTGTAGTGCGCGATCGGCGTCCACAGCCAGGGCGCAGGTTATTTATCGGCCAGAGGAGGAGAGGAGAGGGGGAGCGAGGCACTGGGAGACGAGTGGAGTGAGTGTGTGAGTGCACTGCCGCCTTATTAGTGTGATTTACAGCAGAGCCACATTAGTTCAACTTCATGAGAGCCCCAACCCACACACACACACACACACACACACAAATTAAATACATGAGGAACAGGGATACCCAGTTTAGCATGACTGCAACATAACGGAATTCATTATTTTTCTGTTTGGAAGGACACACACACACACACACACACACACACACACACACACATACACAGTCAGACAAGCACTTCAAGATGAAACTAAATCTTAAAACATTTCTCATGAACATTAACAGCACACAATGTTTTAATCAGTGGTGAAAGAACCTGGCACTCTTCAGCCAGACCTTATGTGTGGATACGATTTCTTGCATGTGTGTGTGTGTGTGTGTGTGGTGTGTGTGTGTGTGTGTGTGTGTGTGTGTGTGTGTGTGTGTGTGTGTAAGGAGGGGCTGTTTTCATGCTCTTGTCCTTCTAACAGGCATCAGGCCGCTAATAAAGTGCTCAGAGAGAATAGCTGGTGTTGAACATCTGCAAAATCCATCAAGAAACACAAAGTAAAGGGTGGTCTCTCTCTCTCTCTCTCTCTCACACACACACACACACACACACTTCCCCTTTTACTACATTGCAAGACCCAAAGCTGTTTTGGCATCTTGTTGGCCAAAACATTTGCAATAAAAATAAATATAAGAACAAAATTAGAGAATTGAGAGAAAAACAATATCCGTCCTCACACCTCAGAAATATTGTGCAGTCATAAATGTCTCCATCTCTTTTGTTTACTCAATTTCATTCTTTCTCACTGTCTCTGCTTCTTTAGCCACACTGTGTGTGTGTGTGTGTGTGTGTGTGTCTCATGTGGCCGATGAGTCGATGGCTGCCTCACTCACTCAAAGCCCACTTAATTCTTTCAGCAAAAATCAAACCCTCACACACATCCCAAAATGAAAGCAGTGTGTGTCATGCTGCTGTTGTCTCTGCTTCATCCCTCCAGCACTCACTTTGATAAGTCCTGACTAATTGTTCCTTTCCCTCTGACCGCTGTGTGTTTGCCATCTCTGTTCATGAGGCACATCCTGAACTCTTCTGACATTATCTGTTTAAACGTGATTGAATACTCACCTTTTATCTGCACGAACACACCACCTGTCTGTGTGACACTGTTCTCTGTCATACACACACTGAGCTGAGTGTGAACACACAACACGCACACACACGCACACTGTTAGTGCTCCTGACACATCTGAACTGATTCACACAGCTCTTTACTCGGAGTATAATCCAGCCATAACATCAGGGAGCAAATTGCTTTCTAGCATTTTCATTACATTTTTAGATATTTATCAGGCTTTTATTTTTAAATCACACGTACATAAATATCTCAGATTTTATAATTATGTTCAATACATGACAGAAAAGTTCTTCCTGCCAAAGATTTCTACACTGAGAGAACAATTCAATTCAAGGTTCTATCTTAATAAGAGAAGAGATCTTGAATAAAAGAATGATAATATAATATAATATAATACTCATTCATTGTCTACCGCTTATCCGATCTATTCTCGGGTCACGGGGAGCCTGTGCCTATCTCAGGTGTCATTGGGCATCAAGGCAGGATACACCCTGGACGGAGTGCTAACCCATTGCAGGGCACACACACACTCCGGACAATTTAGAGATGCCAATCAACCTACCATGCATGTCTTTGGATTGGGAGAGGAAACCGGAGTACCCGGAGAAAACCCCCGAGGTACGGGGAGAACATGCAAACTTCGGGAGGCGGGGAAATTTAACCCCCAACCCTGGAGGTGTGAGGCAAATGTGCTAACCACTAAGCCACCGTGCCCCATAATATAATAAATATAATATAATATAATATAATATAATATAATATAATATAATATAATATAATATAATATAATATAATATAATATAATATAAAATAATATAATATAATATAATAAAGCTCATACCATAAACAAGATATAAGATGAGATATCTTATGAAGAGAAATATGAAATGACGTTGCCTATAATGAAAATATTTTATACTTATTTTGAAGTCAATTTGTATCATAATATTATGCTATAATAAAATGTTACTGTTATAACTGTTAGTATAGTAGTATACATTTAGGTTTATAATTACTACAGTAAATAAAGTGTGTCTTGATATAAAAAAATCTGAATATATATTCAGGTTAAAGATTTATATATTTTTCAGATTTTTTATATATATCCTTTACAATATTCAGTTGTAATATTTTTAAATTTTATATATTTTTTTACTATATTCAGATTTTATATTTTTATTCATTCATTCATTGTCTACCGCTTATCCGATCTATACTCGGGTCATAGGGAGCCTGTGCCTATCTCAGGCGTCATTGGGCATCGAGGCAGGATACACCTTGGACGGAGTGCCAACCCATTGCAGGGCACATACACACTCTCATTCACTCACACAATCACACACTACGGACAATTTAGAGATGCCAATCAACCTACAATGCATGTCTTTGGATTGGGGGAGGAAACCGGAGTACCCGGAGGAAACCTCCGAGGCACGGGGAGAACATGCAAACTCCACACACACACACACACACACACACACACACACACACACACACACACACACACACACACACATGGCGGAGGCAGAAATCGAACCCCCAACCCTGGGGGTGTGAGGCAAACGAGCTAACCACTATTTTTCAGATTTCTTTATATATCTTTTACAATATTCAGTTGTAACTTTTTTTAAAATGTTTTTTTATAGATTTTACTATATTCAGTAATAATATTATATTTTCCATATTTTATTATATATCTTTTACTATATATTAAGATATAATATTTTTTATATTTTCCAGATTTTATTATATATCTTTTACTATATATATTAGATTTAATATTATTTATATTTTATAGTTTCAAGGTCACCACAAAAGATCATTGGATAGTTATAGTCACGTATTTGCAGATAACTGAATTCAAAATGCTGTCTAATATTTTATTGTGGCACAGGTTTTATGCCCGATGCCCTTCCTGACGCATCCCTCCCATTTTATCCAGGTTTGCAACACATTACGACCCTGGGATTTAACCCTTAGTGGCTTTGTTGGTTCTCTGCCTGGGACTCGACCCCAGGGCCCGGCGGTGAGAGCACGGGAAACAAAAGGACGAAATGGGTTTGAAAAAATTGGGTTGAAAATTACGTTTATTTGCTTGACCTGTATTTAATTTTTGATATGGTTCTCTTTCTCCTAAGATGGATGTTGAATAAATTTGAATAAATAATCAGTCAGACAATTTAAAAATGATGTCTAAAGCCTTGCTAGTGTGCTGAGTTTCTTACTTAGTAGATCAAGTTGTTGATAAAAAATGACACAGTTTAAGCAAAGGAAATAAAGTTGACATGTCCATCCTGCTCCTGTGCTGCAGCTGGGATGAAATTTTTAAAATGCAACTTTATTATTAAATAACATTAAATAAAAACAACATACTGAATCTAATAGTAATTAAATCATTAAATAAATATGAGTACTGATATGAACAATAGCATTATTTTTATTTCTGTGTTGTTTATTCCTATATGATTCTCAATGATACTGCGATAACATTTGTAATATATCTATCGCTTCAAATGCTGCTCGATGTTTAATGTAATTGTTAAGCGAGTGCACGAACTGTAGAACGACGTAACTGCGGATGTTGTTAAAACAAACCATTCAGTAGAAAAACATTTAGGAACAAGAGTAATAAGGCAAAGGTTTGTGGTTTATTTTTGTTCTCGGACCACTGGCAGTAACTTGCTTTATCTACTTTAAGCATGGAAAAGTGTAGAAGAATGGAAAACTCCAGAGAAGAGACTCAAACCAAGGAGAGACTCAAACCAAGGAGAGACTCAAACCAAGGAGAGACTCAAACCAAGGAGAGGCTCAAACCAAAACCTGCTGCATATTTAACAAATCCCAACAAATAACACTGCAGTGCTCCTCATGCTGAATATTTCATAAATATTATCTGCTTATGAAATTCTGGGTTTATCTATCTATCTATCTATCTATCTATCTATCTATCTATCTATCTATCTATCTATCTATCTATCTATCTATCTATCTGTCTGTCTCTTCCTCTCTCTGTCACTCTCTCTCTCTGTCTGTCCGTCTCTCCCTCTCTCTCTCTCTCTGTCTTTCTCTCTCTCTCTCTCTCTCTCTCTCTCTCTCTCTCTCTCTCTCTCTCTCTATCTATCTGTCTTTCTCTCTGTCCCCCCCCCCCCCTCTCTCTCTCTCTCTCTCCCACAGCAGTCTTTCTAATGCTGAATATTTTGTAAGTATTATCTGCATATGAAATTCTGGGTCACATTCTCTCTCTCTCTCTCTCTCTCTCTCTCTCTCTCTCTCTCTCTCTCTCTCTCTCTCTCTCTCTCTCCCTCTTTCTCTCTGTCACTCTCTCTCTCACACTCCCTCTCTCTCTCTTTCTGTCTTTCTCTCTCTCTCTCTATCTCTCTCTCTCTTTCTCTCTGTATCTGTCTGTCTCTCTCTCTCTTTCTCTCTGTATCTGTCTGTCTCTCTCTCTCTCTCTTTCTCTATCTATCTATCTATCTATCTATCTATCTATCTATCTATCTATCTATCTATCTATCTATCTATCTATCTATCTATCTATCTATCTGATTCAGTCCCTTCGCATTGTCCTACATGCCACTGTAATGTGTGTGTGTGTGTGTGTGTGTGTGTGTGTGTGTGTGTGTGTGTGTAAGTGCGTATGTAAGTGCGTGTGTAAGTGTATCGTTCTCTCCTGCTCCTCCATGCTCTGGGGTGTCTCTCTGACAGCTCTTATGGACAGATGGAGAGAGGGAGTGATTAGTCGGGGCGCCTGAGAGGCTCAGAGATGAGATTATTACCATGCAGTGGATATTCCCTCCCTTTACTGGATTGCCAGCTCAAACTCTGCTCTCACACCCACACACACACACACACACACACACACACACACACACACACACACACACACACACACACACAGACCCCTTCCTCTGAGAATTTTAGAGGAGGATTGAATCATAAAAATGAGTCTAATAAAGATAAGCAGCATCATGGGCTTCTTAACAGGGAGACCAGGCCAAATCTACACACACACACACACACACACACACACACACTACTTTTCTTTTCCTGCTGGATCAGTAAACAGCCCCAGTTTCCCCTTTAAAGGTTTTAATTGCATCCACAGGGAAAAGGCTTCTTTTGACACATTAGCGTTTCTATTCTAAATGAAGGCAGCAGAGCACAAGGGAGGGTGCAAGGGAGCGAGGGAGTGAGCCAGGGAGCGACTGTGATGGCTGACGGGTGATGGCAGGACGCCCGTGTGACCACATTTCTACAGCAAAATAATCAGAAATACAAAAATGGCGCAGCAGCCACACAAAAACAAACATAGAGAAGCTTAATATGGACTTCATTACTCGCTGTTTCACCCGCACACACACACACACACACACACA
>JAUCMX010000017.1:18929042-19129042 GCA_033459395.1 Hemibagrus guttatus
TTGCCAAGTGCCTTTAAATCAATAAATCTGCCCCAGTGCCCATCATGTGTTTACTTAGAATGTCCATAACCTTTCCAACAACCTGACCAAATGTCTTTGTTGAACGTGAAATATTTCCAAACTTCATTCTTCCAGCTGCAGCTTTCACTTTTTTCAGAAACTTAAAAAGTAAAATAGCTTTAATCCTATCTATCAAATAGTGTATGAAATGACTACAAGGCTCGGAAAACAGTCAGTACAAATAATTTGTTATTGCTCGATCGATCCAACTGAGCTCAGGATCGATTGATCGGATTAAAAGAGGAGGTGTAGATCTGAAATAATCTGGAAATTAGGGAAACAATTAGCCATGAAAACACTTGAATCAGACTATTTTCTCAATCAAATTCAAAAGTACCTTGTGCTCATGCGCAGTGCAGTGGTGTGAACTTGATGACAGATGCGCTGAGCTTACACAGGCTTTTTATTTGGAATGTTTAGGGTAGATATGAACAGTACATTTTCGGAATTTACAATCGGATTGAATTTGTTCGGGTGGGCGCACATAAACATCTCTGGTGATGTAGATGCAGATGTATATTTACACTCATCGCTGAAGATTGTGAGCTGTTTTTTGAAAGAGTAATGCTAATCAACATTAATAAATTTCAAGATAACTGTTAACACCACTGACATGATGCTGAGTCATAGATGTGATGGTTAAGTGTAAGTGCATGAGCATATAAAATATAATATTTTGGCTTAAAATGTCTCTTGTAGAATTTAAACCATAAGATAAAGACATTACGATCAAATATGCTAGCATGTGTGTGTGTGTGTGTGTGTGTGTGTGTGTGTGTATTACCAGTGACTGAATAAAAAGTAAGTATAACTTAATGTACTTTAATAATACTGGGCTTCTTTTTCTTTTAAAAAGCATCCACTATTCAAAGTATAAGTCTTCTTCTTCTTCTTTCGCCTTTTCCCATCAGGGGTCGCCACAGCGAATCATCTCTCTCCACCTATCCCTATCTTCTGCATCCTCAACACTTGCACCCACTAGCTTCATATCCTCATTTATTCCATCCATATACCTCCTCTTTGGCCTTCCTCTTTGCCTCCTGCCTGGCAGCTCCATGTCCAACATTCTCGTACCAATATACTCACTCTCCCTCCTCTGAACATGTCCAAACCATCTTAATCTGGCCTCCCTAACTTCGTCCCCCAAACGTCCAACATGAGCTGTCCCTCTGATGTACTCGTTCCTAATCCTGTCCAATCTTGTCAAAGAGAACCTCAACATCTTCAGCTCTGCTACCTCTAGCTCTGACTCCTGTCTCTTCCTCAGTGACACTGTCTCTAAACCATACAGCATGGCTGGTCTCACCACTGTCCTGTACACCTTCCCCTTGATTCTCACTGATATTTTCCTATCACACAGAACTCCTGACACCTTTCTCCACCCATTCCAACCTGCCTGCACTCGCTTCTTTACCTCTTTCGCACACTCTCCATTACTCTGGACTGTTGACCCCAAGTACTTAAACTCCTGTACCTTCTTCACCGCTTCACCCTGTAACCTTACTGTTCCACTTCCCTCCCTTTCATTCACACACATGTACTCAGTCTTACTACGACTGACTTTCATTCCTCTTCTCTCCAGCGCAAACCTCCACCTCTCCAGGTTTTCCTCCACCTGCTCCCTGCTCTCACTACAGATCACAATGTCATCTGCAAACATCATTGTCCAAGGAGACTCCTGTCTGACCTCCTCTGACAACTGGTCACTATAGCAAACAGGAAGGGGCTCAGAGCCGATCCCTGATGCAGTCCCACCTCCACTTTGTCCTGCTCCTCTCATACATGTCCTGCACCACTCTGACATACTTCTCTGCTACTCCTGACTTCCTCATACAGTACCACAGCTCTTCTCTTGGCACCCTGTCATACGCTTTCTCCAAGTCTACAAACACACAGTGCAACTCCCTCTGACCATCCCTATACTTCTCCATCAAAATTCTCAGAGCAAAAATTGCATCTGTTGTGCTCTTTCTGGGCATGAAGCCATACTGCTGCTCACAAACTTCCACTACCTTCCTTAACCTAGCTTCCACTACTCTTTCCCATAGCTTCATTGTATGGCTCATCAACGTTATCCCCCTATAGTTGCTGCAACTCTGCACGTCACCCTTATTCTTAAAGATCGGCACTAATACACTTCTTCTCCATTCCTCAGGCGTCCTCTCACTCTCTAAAACCCTGTTGAACAAATTCAAAGTATAAGTACACTACCTTAAAAATAGTTCCCTCTTTCATAGAAAGCAAATATTCCATTCCCTGTACTGCTTATCCGATCTATCATCTCAGGCATCAAGGCAGGATACACCCTGGACAGAGTGCCAACCCATCACAGGGCACACACACTCATTCACACACTACAGGCAATTTAGAGATGTCAATCAGCCTAGAAACATGTCTTTGGACTGTGGGAGAAAACCCACCAAGCACAGGGAGAACATGCAAACCACACACACACACACACACACACAGTGAGCAAGACTCAAACCCAGGACGCTGGAGGTGTGAGGCAAACATGCTAACCACTAAGCCACCAATTGTTTACTCAAAAAATCTTTGCATAGTTAATTTAATGTAATATTTTATAACATGAACTCTGCTTTCTAACCTGAACAAGAAACTTTGCACTCCACTGACACTACACTTTGTACTGTTGCTACACATGACATAACTGCATATTTTGTACATTACTATTTTTCCACTTTCCACAGAAATATTTCTTATGTATTATTATTTTTATTTTTAATTCAGTCATTTAAATGCACAGTCTAAGGAGGGGTAGGCTAGGTGTTTATATCACAGCATAGATAGATAGACAGATAGATAGACAGATAGATAGACTTTTTTGATCCTGCAGGGGAAATTTTTATAACTATCTGACAAATAAAATTTAAAGATGTTTCACCAATTTTAGTTTACTACATACTTCAAACTTACATACTGCACAATCTTAGTAAAATTATAAACATAATACAAATATAATGACTATATTTACACCAAAAAATGGATCAAAAGTTTGTAAGTTAGAAGTACACGACATGGTCAAATGTTTGTGGACACCTTTCACCTTGTGGACACACCCACATAAGTGTGTCTCCCCCCAAACTGTAGGAGCTAAGTTGAAGCACATAGTTGTCTAGAATGTCTTTGTATTTTGTACCATGACATTATTCCTTCACTGGAACTCACTGGAAGAGAGCATGACAATGCCCCTGTGCACAAAGCACAGAGCTCCATGAAGACATGATGTGTGAAGGTTGCAGTGAAAGAACTCGAGTGTCTTGCACAGAGCCCTGACTCTGACTCAACCCCACTGAACACCTTTGGGATGAACTGGAACACTGACTGAACCCCAGACCTACTCGTCTGAGCTCACTAATGCTATTGTAACTGAATGTGTAAATACCCACAGCCACACTCTAACATCTAGTGGAAAACATATCCAGAAGCATGGATGCTATTCTAGGAGTAAGAGTGAGATAAATCTAGAATAAGATGTTCAAAAAAGCATGTATGTATGTGATGGTCGGGTGTCCCAATATTTTTGCCTCTGTAGTGTAGCTGAATGTGTGACACAGCTTAATGTAGCTTAGAGTTCTATGGCTAGTCAGCTAGCGCATCTAGATCTAAAAATCAAGTTTAATGGCTAATATGGTACAATAAGCTGATATAATATCATACTTCTTGAACAGATGTCTATAAACAAAAAACAAACTACCCATGAAACTAGCGAAATACATTACTATTAAATTGTAAAACTTTTTAAATATGAACGATTTTAAATACCAGGATAACAAACTACATATCATACACCATTCAGACAAAATGACTGCTGAAAAAGCAACTGGATTATTCAAGTTCATTCAAGGCTTTTTTTTTTAATTGACAGTTAGCACAAAGCTTAGAAATGATACTATATTGTCTGTAATGGATGTTTTGAAGTCTATCAAATGATTCAATTGAGATTCAGGATGCTGATTTCCAACCTCAATACTCTCCACCTGTTTGTCAATGGGTTATGCTAAGGTATAATGCTAATGTGTTATGCTAAAGCTCGATCAAGCACGGCTCATGCTGTGGTTACAGCCACGCGTAGTTGTATTACCAAACACACCTGTGTCATCTGTGTGAATATCCGCATCATTTCTGACAGGAAAAATAATGACAGCAGAGAAATAAGCAGCGTGAAAATGAAGGCTAAACCACATAGCGAAATCACTTTAGCTGAATTCCAGTGGTAAGAAGATCTTCCTTTAAGGAAAACAGACCAATGTAGTGTGAGTGGCATTTTTTTGTGGTTAGGATCTGCCAGTATCATATCAATAAGTGTCTTATTACCAGAAGACACATTTCTGTTGTGGCTAACATTTTACCACATATGGTAATATATCAGCATTAGCATTTCATCACTGTTGCATGTGCTCTTCCGAGAAATTACTTTTAACCCAGATCTTTTAAAAATATATATATTTAATTTTTTTCTGGCTTCCCATGAAAGTTTTTATGACGTCTTTTTCTGCGGTTGTTAAACAGGGCCGTGTGAGCGAGAGCCAGCCGAGGTCTGTTCTGCCCTCAGGACTCTGCGATTTTACTCCCCCATTCCTCGTTTTATTTCATCTCTGCTCGTTTCTCTCCATGTGTCTAAGCTGCCATTAATTCTGCGGGAGAGGCAGGTGTGGGGAAGCGAGAGCGAGAGAAAAAGAGAGAAATGCCAGGCCTGTGTGAGCCAAATATGACCCATCAACACCTTGAACATCTGGAGCTGCAGGAAACTAGAACTGGCAGAGGAACAAAATGGAGTCATGTCTCTAGCATCGAGCTGCAGGTCAGAGATCAGCAGGGTGTAAAAGTCTGCTAGTATTGTAAAGCTCACAAAACGGTAAATTGCCAGTAAAAGCCTTCCATTTTGCCTCAGTGTCAGTCACTGTAATTTTAATTACCAGCAATTAGCAGTTAATATGCTGTGCAATGAACAAACATGGGGGAAAACGAGAATAGCTAAAATGTTACTAATAATTAGCAACAAGTTTAGCAGTGACAGCAATATTTGCTAAAAATATCTGAATTTCATCTAAAATTAATAGAGAGTTTTGCACTTGTCCTTCCTGAGGTGTGTCAGGTTTCTTTGACTGACTCATTGTGCTAGTTTTTGAAAGGGAGCTTAGCATCACAGCTAGTGTTTTATGATCAAATAGAGATAGATTGGGTTATCAGACGAGATTTCGTGAGGTGGTGATAGAAATGATGACTAAAGCAATCAAAATGTATGAAATTGCTTATATTTACACTTATGTATGTCAACCGTGACAAAATTAGAAGATTGGAGCGTGTTAGCATGGTGCATTTTAATCTAGCTGACAGTTGTGTATCCAGTCAGCTATAAATCATCTTCATCAGTAAAATGTTATCTTTAATACCTGTACAAATCACCTGAAACATTCTGATACATTGAACAGACATCTAGAAATCAAAAACCTTCACAGAAAACACTGGAAATGTTAAAATATAGATGCTAGTAAAGTAAAAAAAAAAAAAAAAAAAGCATATGTTGAAGAAGCAAGATCAAATTAATGCTATTGGGTCATTCTATTTAGCATTTAACTCTTAAAATTTCTTAGAAACTCTTAAAAACAATTGTTTAAAAAATATTTAATTTTTAAATTTAATGTTTAAATTTTAAATGTTTTTTTTTTTTTTTTTTTACATTTTTTAGTTTTTTAAACCTTTTTTTTCTTTTTCATTTAATTTTTTTTCTGTGCATTTTGCTTTAAAAACCATAAAAGTATTGAGCTTTTTAGCATAAATCTAGCAAACCCACATTTTGTTAACTAGCAACCAGGATAATAGCATGAGGACGTTCATTATTAACTTATTAATGAATTGAATCTAATGAAATTAAAATGTATATTTTAATTCATAATTTACTCTAAGTCTAGAATTTGGCTAATATCAGTATCCAGTATCACTGAAAATAGAGGGAATAATTGACATGATTGTACTTACTTTTCTTCTTTTAATAATCTTCAGGAATCCCAGATGATGCAACTTCCTGTTGAAGCTGTGACTTGAGGAAAATTCTAAAAGTTACACCGGCGTGAAAGTAACAGGGAACAGGGTTGAGTAAATGTTTGTAACAACTCACCTTGTAGAGTACCTGTTACACACAAGACGGGACACAAACGAAGCATACATTTTTTAATATATATTTATATATAAACTAACAGTTTAGATATTCAATCTAAAAGTTAAGTTACTATTTATCCCTAACATTTATCCCTATATGAGCAAGCCTGAGGTGGCGGTGGCAAGGAAAAACTCCCTGTGATGATATGAGGAAGAAACCTTGAGAGGAACCAGGTTCAGAAGGGAACCTCATCCTCATTTGGGTGACACTGGACAGTAAATAATGTAAATGTTCATAATGTCCTTTCTTCAACAGTTTATCTACAGTATACACCAATCAGCCATAACATTATGTTGGTCCCCTTTTTGCTGCCAAAACAGCCCTGATCCTTCGAGGCATGGACTCAACTAAATCACTGAAGGTGTGCTGTGGTATCTGGCAGCAAGATGTTTGCAGCAGATCCTTTAAGACCTTGTAAGTAAGGTAAATGTAAGTAAAGGCATCTGCCAAATGCCAGCAATATAAATGATTATATAGCTATATTTATTATATAACTATTATTATATTTTTTAAGAGTTTGATGGGACTTTTTAGGGTGTACATGGTCTGCAACAATGCTTAGGTAGGTGGTACATGTCAAAGTAACATCCACATGGATGACAGGACCCAAGGTTTCCCAGCAGAACATTGCTCAAAGCATGACACTGCTAGTGACACTGCTACTTTTACTCCAAGTGATGTAAAAAAAAAAAAAAACATGATTCATCAGACCAGGCCACATTCTTCCATTGCTCCGTGGTCCAGTTCTGATGCTCATGTGCCCATTGTTGGTGCTTTCGGCGGTGCACATTGGTCAACATGGGTACCTTGACTGGTCTGCGGCTATGCAGCCCCATACGCAACAAACTCTGATGCACTGTGTATTCTGACACCTTTCTATCAGAACCAGCATTAACTTCTTCAGCAATTTGAGCAACAGTAGCTCGTCTGTTGGATCGGATCACGCGGGCCAGCTTTCGCTCCACACATGCATCAGCGAGCCTGGGCCGCCCATGACCCTGTCGCCGCTTCACCACTGTTCCTTCCTTGGACCACTTTTGATAGATACTGACCACTGCAGACCGGGAACACCCCACAAGAGCTGCAGTTTTGGAGATGCTCTGATCCAGTGGTCTAGCCATCACAATTTGGCTCAAATCGCTCAAATCCTTACACTTGCCCATTTTTCCTGCTTCTAACACATCAACTTTGAGGACAAAATGTTCACTTGCTGCCTAATATATCCCACCCACTAACAGGTGCCATGATGAGGAGATCATCAGTGTTATTCACTTCACCTGTCACTGCTCAGAATGTTACGCCTGATCAGTGTATATTTATATGGTTATGTGGTAGCTTAGTGGTTAAGATGTTGGGCTACTGAACAAAAGGTGGTGAGTTCGAATCCCAGATCACCAAGCTGCCACTGCTGGGCCCCTGAGCTAGGCCCTTAACCCTCAATTGCTCATTTGTATAAAAAGTGAGATAAAAATGTAAGTAAGGTCATCTGCCAAATGGCAGTAATATAAATGATTATGTAGCTATATTTATTATATAACTATTATTATATTTTTTTAAAGTTTAATGGGACTGTATAGAGATGACAAATGAATTCACACATGAATGCAAAAAATATGAACAATTGTGAAGTATTTTATGATTATATTTCAGGTTAGACTATAGTTCTGGTGCAGTGGGACATGCGAGGACATTACTGTGTATACAAATGAGTAAATGTAATATCAGTGAGACACAAAGTACATGTCAGTCATGTGGAGTCACACTTTTAATACTTACTTCACAACGTTTACATAAAACGCTTTAGCACTTATTAGATTTATTAAAAGGTTTACAGTTACTGTAAACACCTGAGGCAAATATTCTAAGTAGTAAGGGTTCATCTGACAGAAAGAAAAGAAAAGTCTGTGAACCCCCTTTGCTTAAAGAATATTTCGTCCCTTGATGCCATTGCAATGTCCTTCCGGCTTATTTGGCATTAGTTTCCTTTTCTCTCTTCTTTTCTCTTCTATTCTCTTTTCCTCAGTGTGGTCTTATGTTTCCACTCTCTAGTGAAGCTGTCAATAACTCCTGCTCTCTGTAGTTCCCTCATAAAGTGCACTCGGTATAAAGTGAGTATGTGTGGATTTTGTGTGTGCAGTGGACCATAGCAAGCCCTGCACCAGCACTTAATCAACAGGGTGTGCCCGAAAGGACAGTCTCTCTCTCCCTCTCTCTCTCTCTCTCTGTCTCTCTCTCTCTTTCTCTCACTTTCTCTCTGCAACTCTTTATTATGCTCTTTTGTTAGCTGTTTCTCTTCTTCTATGGCTCTCCTGTGTGTTCATTCCATCTTTTTTCCATTCTGTCCAGGTGTTTTAATGCTACATGGTTTAATATCTACCACAGTGGCACAGTCGCGAAACGAGGTCGCATCTGTAGCCATGGCGATCACACGCACACTGACAGAGAGAAGGATAGAGAGGGAGAGGGAGAGAGAGAGAGAGAGAGAGAGAGAGAGCGAGAGAGCGAGAGAGAGCTCCAGTGTATCCTGCTGCTCTTCACCTCGAGGGCTTGGAGACAAGTCAAAGTCAGTTAACACCACAGGAACCATGGAGACATTTACAGTGGAATTGAGTGTGATCTCTAAAAAACATCCATCTGTGTCAGATGAGAGCTTGTGTGTGTGTGTGTGTGTGTGTGTGTGTGTGTTTGGGAGAGAGAGAGAGAAAGAGAGCAACATATATACCACTACTACTATTTACCATTTTATTACAGATTTTATTGTAGACTATCAATTTATTTTAACATGATTCTAACAGCCTCAGAGGTTTCAGATGAGAGGTACAGCATTGAGATTGATGTTATAATTACTGTAGAATAAATATGTTTATAATATAATATAATATAATATAATATAATATAATATAATATGTAGAAAAATTATGAGCAGTGATTAAATAATGAACATTTGATGTGTATATTTATCAAGTTGGGTTTTTCTTTTCAAACAAACAAAAACACTGGGAAAAAAACAATGAAAAGAACAAAAAATTTATATATACATAGAGAACTGTGCTATATTATATTATATTATATTATATTATATTATATTATATTATATTATATTATATTATATTGATTGAATTTGGGTAACTGTACTATATTATTATTATTTATAATATTTTATTTTTTTTATTTAAGTGCACTATATTTACAGCCCAAAGCTCATCTGTTGCTCTATACAATGTAATGCCCATCCTACCCCAACTCCCCACTCCTACCCCCCTCGGTCCCAATTAAAGGAATGGGACCGCCACAGGACCACCACTGTTAATGTATTATTTGGTTGGCGGGTCATTGTGTGTGTGTGTGTGTGTGTGTGTGTGTGTGTGTGTGTGTGTGTGTGTGTGTGTGTTCCAAGCAATGATACCCCCAGTACACTTGCACCAAATGGTGTGGAGAGTTTGAGTCATAGGTCAGCCAAGAGGACCAAGAGAGAATGACTAACAAATGGCATCTCAATTATATGTGGGTGGGTAAAATGGACTCTCTGTGTGTGTGTGTGTGTGTGTGTGTGTGTGTGTGTGTGTGTGTGTGTGTGTGTGTGTGTGTGTGTGTGTGTGTGTGTGTGTGTGATCTGCCATATAGTTGATTGTAAATAAGATGAAATAGGTTTTAAGTGGAACTGCAGAAAACTTATTATTTGTCACATTGTTTTCTCTGTAGAATTGTTCTGTGTGTTTGTTGGCTTGAGTGAAACTGGATGTGAATCTGGTTCAAATTCACAAATAATAAAAAGTTGAAATGCATTCTTTAAAACTTGAATGCTGGATCTGGAGAGCATTAAACTCTCACCAACGTTCGTAAAGAAGTATAAAAAAAAAAACAAAGAGGGCTTCAAGTTTTTTATTAAATGCCATCACTGTCTCTGCATTCTTGGGTAAGACGTCTTTCTGGCAGCTTTACAGTATGAGCTAATCATCTGCTTTCTGTACGCTCTGAGGAGCTGTAATGTAGTCACAACAGAGAATAAGGGAGCTGGAGGAAACAGGGGCTGAGTCCACTTCCTAAACAGGATGACAGAATCTATCAATGATATAGACCCCACACACACACACACACGCACACACACACACACACACACACACCTCATTCATATCCTTAGAAGAATGTCTTTCACATAAACAAAGTAGGTGTTTGAACTGTTCCAGCAGCTAGAGAGATTTCACTATAAAATGATCCGAAAATGTTTTTATATGTTGTTCAATATTTTTATACATTTTCTTTTTTTTTTCTATACTTTTTATCTATTTATAGTTACATTTAATGGTATGAAATGAGATAGAAACAAGTTAGTTCCTGTTATTAATACGTTCCAAACAGGTAGAAATACTCGCTCCCTCATTTTTCTCTCTCTCATGAAGTTAATGAGACACAAAGTAGAGGAAAAAAAAACTTTTTTTCTGAAAAGTCAAGCATACAGCAGCACCATGGTATAAAATGGCATTTTTGTGGTATTAATAACTTTATTCAATAAAAACTGTGCTAAGGACACAGTAATGAGTTGCAGATTCATAGAACAGGACAAAAAAGTGATGTGGTTTGGGTGTGTCAGGAAAGTGAACTGCAAGACCTGGACATTCACACAGTATGAATATAGTTCATCCAGAAGATTACTAGAAACTTTTTCTTTTTATACTTGGCTTGTAGTCATATTCAGTAGAGTAATCGGTTTTACTATTGAAGGTATATATATATATATATATATGTGTGTGTGTGTGTGTGTGTGTGTGTGTGAGAGGGGAAAAGGAACATTGAAAGATTTCTTAATTAATTCTTATTAGCAAAATAAATATAGTTCATAATTCGAATATATAGTATATATGAATAACACAATCATTTTCAGGGGGTAATGTAAAGGCAAAAACCAGCTTTTTTAGATAGATAGATAGATAGATAGATAGATAGATAGATAGATAGATAGATAGATAGACAGATAGACAGATAGATAGATAGATAGATAGATAGATAGATAGATAGATAGATAGATAGATAGATGAAGTTTTTGTACATGGAATATTTATGTTTGGTGCTAATGTATCACTGTCAGTCTGTTCAGTCTTGATGATCGATGATTAGATTCAGGGATTTTAGCTTATTTTCCTATTTATCAGTGGCCCAGCACAGAGGACAGAGGAAGCAGATGAGTTGAAGCTTGAAACTTACTGTTGAGAATGTGAGTGAGGTGGAAACTAATGTGAACCAGATGCTGAGACATTTTTAAAACCACTCTCTCTCTCTCTCTCTCTCTCTCTCTCTCTCTCTCTGTCTCTCTCTCTCTCTCTCTCTCTCTCTCGGTTTCTCGGTTTCTCTCTCTTTCTCTCTCCAGATGTTATAGGGCTGTGGTTTTGATGGGATAGATTCTACTTTATTTCCATCTCCAAATGTCTTATTTAACGCTCATCAGCTCTGAAGGCCCCCCTCTGGGGCCGGATATGTGTGTTTCAGCGTTGAGGCTGAAATAAAGAAGGAGAATAACAAGATGAGGATAAAGCATAAGGAGGTGATATGTGGCCCTTTATTACGGCTAGAAAGCAGCCATTAGGTGTTATTAGACTTGCTAAACGCTGAGCTACATCCCACCATTTGACAGATTGCCTGGAAAAATGGAGACGTGCTAAAAGTCTGGTCTGAATTTGCTCCTGTTTATTCACAATATACAAAGCAGATACTCCTGGCCACGGTAAGCTCAGACAAATCTGCCAAACGGTTATCAAGTTAAAATGGATTAACAGGATAAACAGACCCCATCGTAACATGTTTATTCTTTTACCGCACTCAAGAACCTCTTAAAATAAATCCAAGAACATCTATTTAGAAGAACTTTCTAGACCGTTGCAGTGGTTTCCGCCAGGGAAAGTGGAGACGCGGCCCGTCCACAGCCCACCTGGCCTGAGTGAGTGAGAGAGAGAGAGAGAGAGAGAGAGAGAGAGAGAGAGAGAGAGAGAGAGAGAGAGAGAGAGCCCCAGATCTAATCAATTCCATGCTCCCTTGTTAAGACATGCTGTTTTTTCTCTCCCAACACGTAAAATAAAAGGAGTCAGTAAGGCTATCTCAGAAAAATCCATTCCAGAGCGAGTGATCTGGAAAGCTGTGCCTCATAAAAAAAAAAATACTTACATCACAGCTGCTAAAAGGATTTTTGTCTAACACTTTATCCCAAAAGCAAGACTAGACTGTAAAAGAAGCACTGAAGAAGAATGATATCATCCATCTTTCACCTTCGCTCCCCCTTTTTTTTCTTCCATCCCTCGCTCGCCTAATTTAATTGTCAGGGTGAAAACGGGAAGTTCCGCAGATCTGCTTCATAAACGCCACCCAGTCACTGAGCAGGTCCATCTCTGGCATACAGTATGTTGTGTGTATGTGTATGAGAGAGTGATGGATGGTGTAACGAGTGTTTATGACGCGTGGCGTGTAATATTCAGGGTCAGGAAGAGAGCTGGATTGCGGGAGGTAAGGTGTTCTCCGGAGGAAGATAAGTCTGTCGAGGGGGAAGACGAGCATCCGCACCCAGCAAACAGGGTCTGATCCTCAGGGAGGATAAAGCTACAAATCCTTACACAGGACTACAGCCGGACATGACGAGAGACGTTTAGTGCATATTATAATGCTTGCATATAGAATTCTAGGTGTTATTCTAAGGTATTCCTACCTTGTTATTGAATTAACTCCTTTTTCATTACATCTAATCATAAACTCTTATTATTAAATGCATTGTTAACCCAGATTAACACTAGTGTTAACACTAGTACGATATTAACCTCTTATTACCCGAGTGACCAGGTAGTCCTTGATTATTAGATTAACTCCATGACTCACTCCATATCAGATCTTTCTTTTCAATCCTACACCAATGTACTTTTTATTAAGACCAATTTTACTTTAACTCCTGAATAAATACAGTTTAATCCCTTTCTATTAATCCTTAATCGTATTATCAATCTTTTTGAGAATTCTTTATAATGCCGTCTAGTCCTACATTAACCCTTTCTTTTTTAAACCTAAATCTCCAACAAAACTGTCTTTCTCTCAATCATTTATTTAATCTTATTAATCATAACCCCTTGTTATTATGATTAGGTTGTTTTTTTCTACTTAAACATAACTTTGTTATTATTAAAGATCTAAAGTTGCTTTGTAAAAATGTTAAAAACCTAATTAGAAACTGCTATAAAATAAAACTGAATTGAAGATTCAATTGTTAAGAATATACCTGGTTTAATTCCTTCTTATAAAACGAAGCAGGTTGGGAATAATCCTTAACTTATAGTCATTATTGTTGTTATTCTTTCTACTGTGGTGATTAACTCTTTATTTGTAACATTACCAAATGTCATTAAGTGTAATTCTACAACATTATTAATTCTATTTAATATACCAACCTTTAGTGCTTCATTAGCCCTTTGATATGAGACTTCATCCTGTTTGTTATTCAAGGATGAAGGATGAAGGATAAAAAATATGTCCATTAATAATACAGTCCAGAGAAAATGTACAGAGAAATGAGTGATATATATATATAATGCATCAAAATCTTATTCAGTTCAAAGCCAAAAAAAAGTCAGAACATTGCTATGTACTAAAATGTGCAAACATTTCAAAGATAAATGTTTTTATCTGATGTATTTATGCGAAAAGTTTTTTTACTCCTTGTCTAAAACTGTATTTGTTTTAAAGAAACTCCACAATTTTTGCCTGTAAACACGGTTCAGCCTCTTGCTCTGTTCCGACTAATGCTACATGGTTTACTAATGAATTAATAAAAAAAATGTAAATAACTAAAATTAATATTGACCATTAGCAATTGAATTAGAATTTGACTTGCCAATTTATCTTAGCTACTGTAATCGATGCTAGTCTAACCTTAGCAGCAAAGATAACAAGCTAATGTAGTTCAATACAGCAGATAATATTTACAAATTAGCAAAACTTCCACGCCTTTGGGGTTTATCTTCTATCTAGGAAGACAAAGGAGACGCCTTATTTACTATGAGTCTTTGCTAATTCCAGCATAATGAATCATTTTACTGAGGAACAGCCAGAATGCTATTCCTCAAGTTCAGCAATGCGGTCCAGTCACACAGACACACAGATATATAGCTCTAGTGCTAGTTACATTGTGTAGCATAAGAAGGTCACAGCAAATAATGAATTAGTAAGATTCTTAATAAATGCTAATAAACTAGACTGAAATGACTGCATGATAGATTGAGCTCATTCGACTGATCGCATACAGAGAGAGGAAGAGTTTTTTTAATACAAGATATACATTTTTATATTTCTATCACATTTTTTTTATTTTATTTATTTATTTATTTATTTATTTATTTATTTATTTTTGGATATGTGGTTACGTAAAAAGTTTTACTTTTTCTAGCCTGCGAGTGTCCCACAGTGCATGAGATGCAAAATCCACCTCTCTTAAAAAAAAAAAAAAGAAAAAATAATGACCAAAAGATCAAGAGGATACAATGAAACAGTATATTATCCCAATGAAAGATTTACAATCAGGACACGTAATGTGTGTTCCCTGTTTACAACACGCTGTTGCCTTCCACATGCTGCGTTCAGCATAAAAACAGCCATCAAAAAATTCCAAAGAACATTTTCTTCCATCTCCATTTCAAGGTCACGCTGTCAGTCTGGCGCTTTTGTTTGTTCAGTGCCAAACAAAGGACTACAGTTTCTTCTTATTTCACACTTTAGCTCATTTTTAGCTCATATCCCATGCTTTTCCTGTGCTTCACCTTCTGTCATTTCCCCCACTCTTCCCTCTTATTGTTGCTATAAATTCAAACGGCTCTTTTGCACTTTTACTAGAACAGAGAGTCATTAAATGGTTGATTTCAGATGGTAGACTGCGAATGTTTTAAATTAACTTTATTGATCTGCGAGTCCATCAGCCAGCCAAGGAAAAACTGACACCAGGCTGGCGCACGGGCAGCAGATTTCCACTTGGGTTGTTTAAGATGCCCGCTTAATCACACTGGACCGTTTTTCACTTACGCATTTAGCAGCTTAGCAAGAAATAATACATAATAAAAATGACGACGAGGCCTGAACTGTGGTTTTATTTCTTCTTAAATGGACCAGACTAAAATAATAAACAAAACCAAAATTCTTCAAAACACCTCGTTTCTTGTGTTCGATTTATCTATAAAATAAAACGGAATTAAAATGAACTTGTTAAGAATATACCTAGTTTAATCCCTCCTTATGAAACGAAGCACGTTGTGAATAATCCTTCACTTATAGTCATTATTGTTGTTATTCGTACTGCTGTGATGATTAACTCTTTATTTATAACATTACCAAGTGTCAGGAAGTGTAATACACTTGTATTGTTGTATTGTATAACATTGTTTATTCTATTTAATATAGCAACCTTTTATGTTCAATTTATCTTTTGTTATGAGACTTCATAACAACTTGAGGAAGAAACCGTGAAGGGAAACAGAACGAATAGGGAACCAATCCTCGTCTGAGTGAGACCGGATAGTGATTTTAAACTATTTATCTTCTAAAACTGTGTACAACATGGTCAAAAATTGCAAATACATAAACAGAATTTCATTGTAGTTAGTACATGAGTAGTAATGGATGACAAATCAAAGGAATAAATTGTGGCTCTGTTATGTTGTGTTATGTTGGGGTGGGGGTGGGGGTGGTGGTGGGGCGGGGGCATTTTTTTTATTCTTCTGCCATGGTTCAGTTTCACTTCTTCTCTTAATCTGAAGTGTGACTGCAAAACACTATAAAGTATTTCAGACTTCACTTTTATGCTACGATGATCCACTTCTCTCATGATGGGTGTGGTCTCATCCAGGTTGACCCCGCCTCCCCCATTCAAGGCACAAAGCCTCACTGGACGAGTGATGAGGCTGTAATCGATGTAAATTTAAATTCTGAGAGATTTCTTGCACTATGAAATTATTGAATTGGGATGTTTTCAAGGATTCTGCAGCAGATTTTGTATAAATAATTTTTAAAAAATTACGTCAGTGTTTATTCTACTCCTACACACAGTCTTTATAGACTTGACAGACTAGATTTTGGCAGCATTGGAATAAAAAGACATTATATCATTAATAGAATTGTTGTAAATCACAAACTGTGGTATTCACACTCACCAGATCTCAACCTAACTGAACATCTACAGGAGATTTCAAAAAGTAGTCTTCCATCACCATCATCATCATCATCATCAACACTAGCTGAGGGAACATCTTTCAGAAGAACGATGCTCATCTCGCCAGAGTCTCAGAGCACCGATGCCACGGTGTACTCGAGCAGCTCTAGCATCTTGTGGTGATCCAAAGACCACAATTCCTCACCGTCTGTAGAAACCAGAAGTATAAATCATCCAATCAGAAGCCAGCGGGAGGATCGAAGCATATGGCAATGCGTTGGATGTGTAAGATACCTATCCTCAATATGAACACTAGAAAACTCTTACCAAAGCTTTTCTTGTGTAATTGTAGCCGATTTTCCAACACTGGAGCATTACCGTGCGAAATCATTCTCTTCACATGCGCTTTCTGTGAAGTTTTGTGGTGTCCATGCAGCATCAAGCAGAAACTGTATATACTCATAACTCATAACCACAAATTCTTCCTTTGAAGAAGTTATCCCACTCAGAGAAGACTAATTCTACAGACTTTAATTTACAACGTCGTCGCCGAACGAAGAATTCCTAAAAGTGTTTTATAATAATTTTTTTTTTTATAAAATACAGATTTTTTTTTTGCTTCTAGCAAAACGTGTCAACATCAAAGTGTGTGTGTGTGTGTGTGTGTGTGTGTGTGTGTGTGTGTGTGTGTGTGTGTGTGTGTGTGTGCATTCACACTTACTGTACAAGAGCATTTGTTCAACAAAACAGTGTGTCCTGTGTGTTATTTAAAGCAGACTTTATTATTCTTTCATTTTTCTTAGATTTTTTTCTTCTGGCTCATGCGTCCAAGCTCGGTATATTCGTGAAGGTCAAATTCACTTCAAGAAATAAGAATTAATTGCTACAGCTTCTGGAAGTGCACTCTTTTTCTGCTTTCCCACTTCCTTTCCCATTCACGTGAACTGTGAATTGAGTCCAACGGTCGAATTTAATCCTCTAATACAAGCGAGTTTTCCTAAAACCACCGAGGTGTAAAAACAACCCAAGGTCAAACAAGCTCAAAGCCACCAGTGACCATTAAAAAAACCCACCAACATTGTATACATGGTATGGGCTTTAAGGAAGGCGGGTCCTTGTTAGTAAAAAGGGCAAACGATCACTGACCAGAGTTTCCACTGATGGTCGTCCACACCAAAAATACACACTGGCCACTCACACACTACTTTCTTGAGTTATGAGTTATTTCTCTCTCTCCCTCTCTCTCTCTCTCTCTCTCTCTCTCTCTCTCTCTCACGCTTTCTCTCTCTTTCTCTCTCTTTCCCTCTCTCTCAACTGTTTTTAATTCCCAGTCCCTGAGCTGAGTTGTCAATCATTCGGTAAGTGAAGGCCCCCAGTGGAGACCAGGTGACATGCTGTGGGCTTCATGGATGAAGGAAGTGAATTAGAGGTGGAACAGAGGAAGAGGGCTGTTTCTGTCAACACCTGCTTGAACCCAAACACACACACACATGTATATCACACACATGTACTCTGATCCTCACACACCTTACCAACTGATCCCAAAACAAAAAATTTCTCATAAACTCTGCTGAAGAGCTGCTAAACTTCCCAGCCAGGAAGTACCACCACACTCACTCACACACTCTCTCACACACACAGTCTTTCTGAAGGCCCTTTTCCTGTCTGCATGGTTTCCCATGTGTTTTTTTTTCGTTCCTTTCTCCGAATCGTTTCTTCATTAATTTCATGTGTTCTGAGCTGAAGCCCGCAGATCCACAGAGAGCTGCAGAATGGAGCTCTGAGTCCATCATTACACCAATAACTCCACACATTAATCTTTCATACAAACGCTCTTATTACACGGCACAGCAAAGGAGCACACACACACACTCACACACACACACACACACACACACCACAAGCTCTCTGCTGAAATGAACTAAGGATAAAAATAACCGTTATTCCATTCGCATCTTCGAGTCGCAGCTCTGTTCCGTCTCTCCGCTCTCGCTCTCGCTCTGGTCGTCCAGCCTGTTCCTGCTGCGTGACCCAGGAGAAATCTCTTAAAAGAGACGCTGTTAGTAAAGAGCTTGTGCTGTAATGGTGCCATCTTGGCTTGACCCGGGCCTGTCTCCCAGCAGTGCCATGTTGGCTCGGCTTTGCCGTGATCGTTTCCTGCAGCTCACGGAGGTCTGTGTTTATAGTGCCGGCATCTGCGGCTCGAAGCCAACCGGCCTCAACAGGGAACCCAAATAAGGCCTTTAAAAAGAGACAAGCCCGTGTGCTGTGTTGAAGCGAGCGTAAAAGCAATGCTAGATCGCGAACGAGTGCTGAGGGCCTTCCTGTGAAGGACTTTTAATTTCTCTATATTAAATATATCCATTTGTGATTGCTGTATTTCTGTATGCATGTGAAACACACACATTATATTTCACATTATCACTAAAAAAATGAGAGAGTTAGCGTTTATACTTATAGGTGTGAACTCTTTAATGTTTACTGGATAATCTCCCAGCGAGACAGAGTGAAGAAAAGCAATAAAATAAAACTCCAACATCCTGTTCACTATCCCTTCTAGTCCAAAGTGACTTCACCGTGCCGAGATTGTTGTTGAATCTTCCTTTCTTTTTTTTCTTTTCTCACGTATCCCGTGAGCTATTTAGTTATGCGCTTGTGTTGTTCCACAAAGTTTTGCTTTCTCCAAGCTTTAATCATCATTATCACCTGCAATAAAAAGCGATTCATAAACTGTGAATAACGCATTAAGAATATAGTGTGAAAATGTAGCTGGAGAGTCGCACCATGACTGTGAACACTTAACACGATGATGATCTATGATTATTCTTTGCCTGCGGTGACAAGATTATGGTGTGAAGGTGGAGGTGGAAGTCGTGGTCCGTCTCGGAGAGCAGCGCGTCCTCTTCCTCATTAGCCAAGTGTGTGTTTGGAGCAGGAGTAGCTCTTGTTACAGCAGTAAACTGCAGCTTTGAACTTTTAATAGAGCTCTGAAATTCAAGCAGAGCTTAAACAAACATTTCTGCCCAACAGAGACAGAAGGACGGGTCAAAGTTTCAAATATTTCTAAGCTACCTGTTTTGATATTGTGATATTAAGGGAATAAAACTGTGTATATGGAGACCTCTGATTTTTTTTTCAGATATTAGCTGAATTATACAGTTATACAGGTATCATACTACACTGACACACAATGTCCGTATATATAATACTGTTCGAGTCAATACAGGAAAAATGTACTACTCCTGCAACCTCTGAACATATCGGTCATCTAAACCCCCCCCTGTTTATTCCTTTTTACTCTTCCTGCCTAAGGTTTTTGCAATGTCCATATATTATGCTTATCATTAGCATACCTTTGTCATCGTTTCATTGTGTCTCTGTGTTTTGTGTTTAGCACGTAACCATGTTTTGTTTTTGTTGTAACTGAGTTGGGGGATGAGGGCAGGCACGGGGTGGGCACAGGGTGGGTATGGGGTAGTCTGGGGGATGGGGGTGTGTTTTATTTTGGCTATACCTAAAATATGTTTGAATGATGTTATACTCTGTTGTATTTGTGAGTATGGGTTTAAAATATTTGAACAATTGCATCATATACTGATCTTTCTCTCTCTCTCTCTCTCTCTCTCTCTCTCTCTCTCTCTCTCTCTCTCTCACATACACACAAACACACACACAAAACAAGATGCTGGGGAAGTGCTGTTCTACAGAAATTTGCATTCACATTTACATTTCTGGCATTTGGCAGACACTTTTATCCAGAGCGACTTAGATTTTTTATCTCATTTTATGCAAGTGAGTAATTGAGGGTTAAGGGCCTTGCTCAGGGGCCCAGCAGTCGCAGATTGGTGGACTGGGATTTAAACTTGTTTGAAATAATAAGTGTCATAATGGTATGATGTGCCTGTTACTGTTCCTGTTACTGCCCACTAGATTTGTTAGTTAGCTGTTAGTTTCCTATAGCAGGATTTTCCTGTAGTAGTGTTTTTATAGACTATAATAATTTTACAAATTACTTCCTGTTATTACCTACACTACATTACTGTCACCTGTCTTGTTCCTCTCTCTCTCTTTAGAGAGACTATATCCATAAATGTTAAATAGGCATCTCCTTACAGAAAGAGATGTTTTGATGTGTAAAATAGCAAGACATATTAATTGTATTGATTTATGATTAGAGTTGGATTTTGTGGAGCGTTCAAACAGCTCCCTGAGGAACGTTATAATAAGTTATAATAAATATGACTGACTGGTACTTCAGGCCAACTCTGAATAGTCATAGAATTATATAAATAAATAATTAAATAAACAAATAAATAAATAAGCAAATAAATTGTTTTTTAATGACAATACATAAAAAAAATGTGGATATATATATATAACTCTTTATTTTTGCAATTTATCTGCAAACATTAAGTAAACTTCAGGAGAAATAAATAAATAAATAAATAAATAAATGGTTGATTGATTGATTGATTGATTGATTGATTGATTGATTGATTGATTGATTGATTGATTGATTGAAAAAAAAAACATTTTTATCAGCTATGGATTTAAACATAAACTCATGCTTGGACATTTTGCTACAACTTGTTTCTCTCAATTCATATCAAAAAGTCAAACTAAACAACCTTTCATCCAACCTGAACCAAAATCCTTCCAGATTTCCCAAAATCCATAAATTTCATCCCACTCAACACTATGAGCCGAAAGGTAACCTTTCAGATTCCTCTTTATTTTTCTAGGAGGTTAAAACAGCAGTTTTAAATCCATGAAATTAGCTGGATTTTCTCACATAGGAAAAGAGTCCTATCGAGCTATCACAAAATACACGCTGCAAGATCCAACGCCTGACTTTCATCACTCCAAAAACAAACACTCTCCTCACTAAACACTAATCCCAAACCTGATATTATTCACCTATATTCTACATAAAATATATTCGTCTAGCGCTGGCTGTCAGAGAACGTCTAATCTAAACAATATTTCTTAATACTTCTTAATCTCTCAGCAAATCTTTATAGATGAAAGCTGAGATTCTGTATATCGGGCCGAAGAAAAGCTGAAAGGCAGAATGGCTCAGCAAAAGGAGCTTTTTATTTATTTGAGCTATTAAATGTTTACTGCCATCACATGTGTTGAGAGAGTTGGAGAGATGGAGAGAGACATGGAAAACTTTTCAGCTTCACTCTGCAGGGTGTCGAGGGGTTTAAAAGCCTTTGTTCTGTTTCTATGTTGACGTACAAACCTATGCTTAGCTTTTAGCCCAGGCTCTGATTTATAATTTTCTGTGCATGAATAAATAAACAGATTCATTTTATAAAATAAATCCAGAGAAATAGAATCAAATATTTCAACACGATGTTGCTCTAAGAACCGAAGAGTATAGTTTTATACCTTGTTTGTGTTGTTATGCCGATGAAAGATAAACTGTTATATGGAAATCTGATGAAAATAAGAGAAAGACAAAAATTAATTAAAACTCACAACTCTTAGTGTGCACTCATTAAATACTATATCATATTGTATACAGCTTCAGTTCACTCTCACTTTCACACACACACAGTGTAGTGGGATTCATGTGATACTATGAAAACACCACAAAAGCCACTGTAACAGTCTGACGATCACAGCAGTGCCAAAGGGATGAAACATGGGAAAATACAAACAATCTCACACACACACACACACACACACACACACACACTGTGCCTGCAGGCGAGGCCCATACCCTTGTGTTGATCTACATAATCATGTGCAGAAGCTCTTTTAAGAGGGAAAAGTCCAATCCCCATTTTCCCAGGGCCCCCCGGCTTACAGGAAGTGCTCTGACCTGCAGCTGCCAATCAGAGACGGAGAGGTCAGGTGGAGAGATGTGTGAGTCTACATCACACACACAGGTGGACACATCAAGTCATTACAGAAAACGAAATAAATTTCTTTTTTAAAAAAGCTGTATTTCACGTAAAGATTAAAAATCATTCATGTCCAAATAAATTAAGTTCCAGTTATAAATACAACAAAAAAAATGCTCTTGTGCAAACACAATCATGGTGAAAGTGAAGGAGGCTTCCTAAAGTTTTTTTTCTCAGTGACAACATTATGGAAAAAAATACAGAGCCACAGCAGAAACCATAAACCGCCCAGTCTTTTAAACTGGTTTGATGACATGCAGGTGGAAAGTTTCTGGAGCAACAACTGGACAGGTACGCCAAGCAAGATTTCATGAAGTGGTCTCAGATTTATTGTATTGAATTGTATGAATTGTAAGAAAGAAGCCATAAGATCCTTGAAAAGAGTTGCAGGTTGATCTGAAAGCAGCAGGAAGAACAACCCCAAACGTCTCTGATTAAAACAGGTTCAGAGATTCATGCATGTCCGAGAGAGTTGAGATAAATCAGTACTCTTTAGGAACAATCTAATCTGTTCAGATGAAACAAAACTAAATATCTTTCGGCAGTTATTCAGCTTGCCATGTTTGGAGAAAGAAGGATTGCATATATGATCCCAGGACCACCATCATACACAGTGATATACAGACATAGCAGCATCATTTTATATATTTAAGAAGTTAATAAGTCAAAAAAACACAGCTGTTCTTTACTTAGCCTAGGGTCAATATACATAGACATCTTCCAAAAAACACAAGAACGGTTCGTTTTTTTCCACACAAATGTTTCAGAGTAAATGTTGATATCAAGCCCATTTCTGCTCTCTGTGATGCCCCGAGTGCTTGTTCATAAGCAGCTAAAATCTGAAGCTGTTACCTTCAACCTCTGAAATTCTGTGTAAGTTTATCCAACATTCCTGACTCCTGACTTTTTTTATTCCGCTGTTCTTGTACTGCAATCTTGTCAGTACTTAAGATGTTTCCATAACATAACAGGGCAGTGGTAGTTCAAGTGGTTAAGGCTCTGGGTTGTTGTTCGGAAGGTTGGGGTTCAAGACCCAGCACCACCAAGCTGCCACTGTTGGGCAATTGAGCAAAGCCCTTAACGCTCTCTGCTCCAGGGGTGCTGAATCATAGCTGTCCCTGTGCTCTGACCCCAACTTCCTCAGCTGGGATATGCAAAGAAAAGAATGTGCTGTAATGTATGTGTGGCAATAATAAAGCAGGTAGCATGGCTGAGCAGTCTAAGGTGTGGGTTTGAATCCCACTGCTGCCAACAAGTGACTTTTCAAGAATTTCCCTCATGGGATCAATAAAGTATCTATCTATCTAACTGAAGGCTTCTCTCTCTCTCTCTCTCTCTCTCTCTCTCTCTCTCTCTCTCTCAAATCTTTGACTTTACAAACCACTGATACTGGAGAGTCTTTCACACAATTTCCTCACAGAAAACATCACCATTTTAATGATCGCTTAGGTTTTACAAGATCACATGTAAGTTGTTGCTATAGTAACCATAGTGTATTAGAATGAGGAGAGGTCAGAGCCACTGTTATAAGCGATTAATCAACACCTGACCATTCCGACCAATCAGATTTGAGCAGTAAGCAATATTGTGGTATGAATGAATGAATAAATATAATGTTAAATAAATGCAAATAAATGTTATTGCATGAGTGCTCAGTTTAATAGCCTTATGTCCTGCATTTGATGTGGCCAATTTGACCTCTTTGCCTCTAACAGATTTAACAGGGTCGTATGAGGGTTGCATGAGTGTTGTATGAGGGTTGTGTGAGTGTTGTGTTTGTGTGTGTCAGAGGTTTGCTTCTTTGCACCTCTGTGCTCCAGATATCATGGACACTTATCATTCTGTTTGAAGTCAGTTTTAATAATCTCTCTCTCTCTCTCTCTCTCTCTCTCTCTCTCTCTCTCTCTCTCTCCCAACTTGCAAATTAAAATATCCGCACTTTCAATGGAATGGCGCAGGTCCAGAGTCCAAACCCACATGGCTAAGCAAATAAAAGAGCCCACTGCATATATCTTGGCAAAGGCTCATCATCAGATATACAGTTTCAGAAAGCCAACATGGAAATATGTGCAACCCGAGACAATATCAACAAACTCGCCGTCCTCACGCTCGGACTGAGATTAGAAAGAAGGGTTTTGCAGTTTAATGCGTGGAGTAATGCAAGCAAACAGTGCTGTGTGGAGAAATGCTCCGTTTGAGACGAGGCCTCTGAAATCTGCCAGCTACAGCTGCTACTGGCCTGAGACTTACTCCAGGCAGACTCACATCAAGCACTGTCACTGACAGAACAGGCTGGATTTAGTGTACAGAAATACTGAAATCCCCTGTGGGAGTTACATGAATATAAATGTATATCATTTAAATCCATGCTATAGAAATTTTAAATTTAGCTACAATAATTTAATATTTCAAATTATATCATTAATTACTGATGATATACCTGAAATAGAATAGAGTAGAATAGAATAGAATAGAATAGAATATTTACCAATAATTTTAAACAAATTCAAAACCTGTCGGTTTTGCTTGTTTTTCTGTGTGTTTTTTTGTTTGTTTTAATGAAGTATGAATTTTACACACTATCCATTTGAGGGAAACATCAGTGTGATTTATTGTATATTTACCCATATGTTCAGGTATGAACAGAAATAGTGTAAAATGAGATATGAATAGAAACCCTGGCAGTAAGTGTGGGTAATAAATATCCAGTTCATTTCTCTGTAGTGTAATCACCTGCTTAAACACTGTGTATTAATCTACTCTAATCTTTATTGCTCATTAATAATTCATTCTCATGCAGTTGTTTCTTCACATGACTATCAGAGCTTTATAAACCAGTCTGCTCTCACCCCACAGAGCTGAAGAGAATTCCACAGCCTCTACTGCCATCTACTGTTAGCTCAATAATATGAAATAACTTGTGTTGACCCAGGGACATCATATGTTTGTGTTGACCCGGGGACATCATTCCTTATAGCTTATTTAATATAAGACAAACAGTAATTAATCACACTGCATGTCCATGTTAATGTATGTTTTATCCTTTTTTTATTTTTATTATTAAAAGGTTCTCAGCCAGAGGACCAGCACGTACACTTATTATTCAGTTATTATGATTATTATAGATTTGTTATTTGATTGGTCACTTCACATGGCTGTGATTAACCTTACAGAAAAATAATCTAAAGTAAAAACAAAAAAAAGTAAAAGAAAAAAAAAGGAAGGGAAAAACGGTGGCTTGGTGGTTAGCACATTTGCCTCACACCTCAAGGGTTGGGGGTTTGATTCCCGCCTGTGTGTGTGGAGTTCTCCCTGTGCCTCAGGTGTTTCCTCCAGGTACTCTGGTTTCCTCCCCTGGTCCAAAGACATGCATTGTAGGTTGATTGGCATCTTTAAAATTGTCCATAGTGTGTGATGTGTGTGTGATTGGGCCCTGTGATAGACTGGCATCCTGTCCAGGGTGTACCCTGCCGTGTGCCCATAGGCTCCAGGTTCCCTGTGACCCAATAGTAGAATAAGCAGGTATAGAATATGGATGTTTAATGTCTTTATGTTTCTTTCCATTGTAAATTAATACCTTTTTTAAAGTAATACTGATTGCCTTCCCAATTTTAAATAGATAGTATTTGAATAGCTAAAAAATTGTGTGGTTTGTTTGTTTGTTTGTTACACTGGAAACATTCTGTGAAAAAATCTAACAGATCTAAACAACTGAACAGATAAAACTCACATATATGCAAAATTGTAGTTTTCACTTTCACTCTAAACTACATTTCCCATCGTGCTTTTCTTACCCGTCATGCTCCGGGCGTGTTGCCATAGTGTTTCATCGGTGTATCAAGATGGCGCACAGTCCGGTTCGAGTTTTCGCTTCTCTCGTTCCGGCCACCAGCGCTGTTAGTGTTAATGTGAAGGAGCTGGAGATGAACCGGGGTGTGAAGGCGGGGTGTAGTCGGTGTGCTGGTCGCGGGAGGCTGGTGGAGGTGACGGGCAGCGCGGAGCTCTGTGTTCCTCCTGACCGGGCTGCTGTTAGCGTCTCCGTGTGTAACAGTAAGGAAAGCGCTAAGGACGCCGCTAACAGCGTGCAGCGCAGACTGGACTACATCCTGCACACCGGCCGCCAGTACGGACTCAGGGTGCGAGCTCTCTTTTCACTTAGCTGTAGATTTAATGGTGTTTTCCTAATGAAGCTCGGTTACTACATGACCTCAACACTACAGCAGCTACAGTGTCCGAGGCTGGAGTGGACGTTTAGTTTAAAGCTCCGGATAACACACTTTAGTCCGGGGCAGAGAGTTGTAGACAGATAGGTAGGTAGGTAGGTAGGTAGATAGATAGATAGATAGATAGATAGATAGATAGATAGATAGATAATATTGCCAAAAGTTTTGGGACACCCCTCCAAATCATTGAATTCAGGTGTTGTTTTTCAGGGGTCGGGCTCGGCCTCTTAGTTCCAGTGAAAGGAACTCTTAATGCTTCAGCATACCAAGACATTTTGGACAATTTCATGCTCCATACTTTGTGGGAACAGTTTGGGGATGGCCCCTTCCTGTTCCAACATGACTGTACACCAGTGCACAAAGCAAAGTCCATAAAGACATGGAGTTTGGTGTGGAGGAACTTGAGTCCTGACCTCAACCTGATAGAACACCTTTGGGATGAATTAGAGCGGAGACTGCGAGCCAGGACAAAACTGGGACGTTCGCCTTTACATGCACATGAATGTAATATGGAGTTGTCCCGCCCTTTGCAGCTAGAACAGCTTCAACTCTTCTGGGAAGGCTTTCCACAAGGTTTAGGAGTGTGTTTATGGGAATTTTTGACCATTCCTCTAGAAGCGTATTTGTGAGGTCAGGCACTGATGTTGGATGAGAAGGCCTGGCTCGCAGTCTCCACTCTAATTCATCCCAAAGGGGTTCTATCAGGTTGAGGTCAGGACTCTGCAGGCCAGTCAAGATCCTCCACACCAAACTCGCTCATCCATGTCTTTATGGACCTTGCTTTGTGCACTGGTGTGCAGTTGGGAGCATGAAATTGTCCAAAATGTCTTGGTATGCTGAAGCATTAAGAGTTCCTTTCACTGGAACTAAGGGGCCGAGCCCAACCCCTGAAAAACAACACCTGAATTCAGTGATTTGGAGGGGTGTCCCAAAACCTTTAGACAGACAGACAGACCTATTGATCCTGAGAGAAATTTCAGTGATAGTGGTAAAAAGAAAAACTTTTAAAGATATTTAAAAAATTACAGATAACATAAATGCAAAAAATATTCTAAAAAAGTATATAAAAGTATAGGAGTTTACTCAAAAAAAATTATTCAAACTCTATAAAGGATCTTATCTAAAATATGTATTCAAAAAATAAAATCTAGTGAGCACAGTGGATTAGGCTCTAGCACTGGAGGTTTGCCCTGCAAGTACCCCAAATATTAGTATACACTGTTAATTAATGAACCTAAATAGTTTTTTAAATCTGTTTGTCTTATGATCTCGTTTTTTATTTTTATTTTTAATAGTATACTCTCCCCAACAGTTTGGCTGATGGGACTCATGGTGCCTGATGTAGTGAACTAGTATGAGGAGGTGTTTTTAATGGAGACTATAAAGCACTTCTCACTTTGGATAAGGGCTTCTCCTGAATGCTGTTAATATTCATTAAAAAAGAGAGAGAGAAAGAATGAGAGAAGGGGGGGCTGTTTTGTTGGAGATCTGTTGAATTAGTTTAACACGCTTCATCCGCTGTGAAACTTTTAAACCTCTGGACTAGTTCATTTATTTGAATAGGTTTCAAGTCAGGGGGCCATGGTGGCTTGGTGCTTATTTTGTTTGCCCCACACCACCAGGATTGGTGATTCTCACACATTTGAATGTTCTCCCAGTGACTCCAGGGTCTTCCCTCAGTCCAAAGACATGTGCTGTAGGCTGATTTGCATCTCTGAATTGTCTGTAGTGTGTGAATGTGTGTGAGTGTGTGTGAGTGTGTATGCAGTTTTGCCCTGTAATAGACTGGCAGTCTGTCCAAGTTGTACCCTGCCTTGTGCCCTGAGTTTCCTGTAGATGAGCAAGCCTGGGGCGACTGTAGCAAGGAAAAGCTCCCTTAGATGGTAAGAGGAAGAAACCTTAAGAGGAACCAGACTCAAAAGGGTCTGAGAGTGTGATTATAAATGATTATAAACACAGGAGAGTGTGATTATAAATGATTATAAACACAGGAGAGTGTGATTATAAATGATTATAAACACAGGAGAGTGTGATTATAAATGATTATAAACACAGGAGAGTGTGATTATAAATGATTATAAACACAGGAGAGTGTGATTATAAATGATTATAAACATTGGAGAGTGTGATTTATAAATGATTATAAACACAGGAGAGTGTGATTATAAATGATTATAAACACCAGAGAGTGTGATTATAAATGATTATAAACACAGGAGAGTGTGATTATAAATGATTATAAACACAGGAGAGTGTGATTATAAATGATTATAAACACAGGAGAGTGTGATTATAAATGATTATAAACATTGGAGAGTGTGATTTATAAATGATTATAAACACTGGAGAGTGTGATTATAAATTATTATAAACACCAGAGAGTGTGATTATTAAACTATTATAAACACCGGAGAGTGTGATTATAAATCATTATAAACACTGGAGAGTGTGATTATAAATCATTATAAACACTGGAGAGTGTGATTATAAATAATGTCCTCTCTACAGTCATATACAGTCAGTTTGGTATTGTGGGAAAAATATGATGTAGCATGTGTCACTGGATGGGAGCCACATTGTTGAGCTTTGTGTACAAGATCAGTAAAGCAGAAGCGCTTGAAAATGTATGTTTTTGATTTTTTTTTTAAACCAGAATTATTCCATTCCATTGTACCGTTTATCCAATCTATCATTGGGTCACGGGGAGTCTGTGCCTATCTCAGGCTCCCAGTATCAAGGGGATGGAGTGCCAACCCATCGCAGGGCACACACACACATTCACTCCGGGCAATTTAGAGACTCCAGTCAGCCTAGAAGCATGTCTTTGGACTGTGGGAGGAAACCTACCAAGCACAGGGAGAACATGCAAACTCCGCACCCAGTGAGCGGGAGCGAGACTCGAATGCCGGAGGTGTGAGGCGAACGTGCTAAGCACTATGCCAGAAACAGAATTATTCATTCATTCATTCATTCATTCATTCATTCATTGTCTTCCGCTTATCCGGAGCCAGGTCGCAGGGGCAGCAGTCTAAGCAGGGATGCCCAGACCTCCCTCTCCCCAGACACTTCCTCCAGCTCTTCCGGAGGGACCCCGAGGCGTTCCCAGGTCAGCTGAGAGACATAGTCTCTCCAGCATGTCCTGGGTCTTCCCCGGGGTCTCTTCCCGGTGGGGCATGCCCGGAACACCTCTCCAGGGAGACTTCCCGGAGGCATCCGAAACAGATGCCCGAGCCACCTCAACTGCCCCCTTTCGATGTGTAGGAGCAGCGGCTCTACTCCGAGCTCCTCCCGGGTGACAGAGCTCCTTACTCTATCTCTAAGGGAGCGCCCCTCCACCCTACGGAGGAAGCTCATTTCGGCCGCTTGTATCCGGGATCTTACCCTTTCGGTCATGACCCAGAGCTCATGACCATAGGTGAGAGTAGGAACGTAGATTGACTGGTAAATCGAGAGCTTCGCCTTCCGGCTCAGCTCCTTCTTCACCACAACAGACCGGTACATAGACCGCATTACTGCTGCTGCTGCACCGATCCGTCTGTCAATCTTACGATCCATCCTTCCCTCACTCGTAAACAAGACCCCGATATACTTAAACTCCTCCACTTGAGGAAGGACCTCCCCTCCACCCTGGAGGGTGCAAGCCACCTTTTTCCGGTCGAGAACCATGACCTCCGATTTGGAGGTGCTGACCCTCATCCCAGCCGCTTCACACTCAGCTGCAAAACGCCCCAGTGCATGCTGTAAGTCCAGGCTTGAAGGAGCCAACAGGACAACATCATGTGCAAAAATCAGCGATGAAATCCTGTGGTTCCCAAACCAGACTCCCTCCAGCCCCTGGCTGCACCTAGAAATTCTGTCCATAAAAACAATGAACAGAACCGGTGACAAAGGACATCCCTGTTGGAGTCCAACATGCACTGGGAACAGATCTGACTTACAGCTGGCAATGTGAACCAAGCTCCTGCTCCGGTTATATAGAGACCGAACAGCCCTTAACAGAGGGCCACGGACCCCGTACTCCCAGAGGACCCCATACTCCCAGAGCACCTCCCATAGAATGCCACAAGGGACACGGTTGAAAGCCTTCTCCAAGTCCACAAAACACATGTGGACTGGTTGGGCAAACTCCCACAAACCCTCGAGCACCCTGTGGAGCGTATAGAGCTGGTCCAGTGTTCCACGACTAGGTCGAAAACCGCATTGCTCCTCCTGTATCCAAGGTTCGACTATCGGTCGGACTCTCCTCTCCAGTACTCTGGAATAGACTTTCCCTGGGAGGCTCAGTAGTGTGATCCCCCTATAGTTGGAACACACCCTCCGGTCCCCCTTCTTAAAAAGAGGGATCACCACCCCGGTTGCCCAGTCCAGAGGCACTGTCCCTGACCGCCACACTATGTTGCAGAGACGTGTCAGCCAAGACAGCCCCACAACATCCAGAGGCTTAAGGTACTCGGGGCGAATCTCATCCACCCCCGGTGCCTTGCCACCAAGGAGCTGCTGAACTACCTCAGTGACCTCAGCTTGGGTGATGAATGAATCTACCTCTGAGTCCTCAGCCTCTGGTTCCTCTACGGAAGGCGTGTCAGTGGGATTGAGGAGTTCCTCGAAGTATTCCTTCCACCGTCCGACAATATCCCCAGTCGAGGCCAGCAACTCTCCACCTCCACTGTAAACAGTGTTGGCAGAGAGCTGCTTACCCCTTCTGAGGCGCCGAACGGTCTGCCAGAATTTCCCTGAGGCCGTCCGATAGTCCTTCTCCATGGCCTCACCGAACTCCTCCCAGACCCGAGTTTTTGCTTCCGAGACCAGCCCAGCTGCAGTTCACTTGGCCTGCCGGTATGCCTCAGCTGCCTCCGGAGTCCCCCGAGCCAATCAGGCTCGATAGGACTCCTTCTTCAGCTTGACGGCATCCCTTACTTCCAGTGTCCACCACTGTGTTCGGGAATTGCCGCCGCGACCGGCACCAGAGACCTTACAGCCACAGCTCCGGATGGCTGCTTCAACAATGGAGGAGGAGAACATGGTCCACTCAGACTCAATGTCCCCAACCTCCCTCGGGATCTGGTTGAAACTCTCCCGGAGGTGGGAGTTGAAGACCCCCCTAACAGAGGGATCAGCAAGACGTTCCCAACAGACCCTCACAATACGTTTGGGCCTGCCAAGTCTGTCCGGCATCCTCCTCCGTAAGCGGATCCAACTCACCACCAGGTGGTGATCGGTTGACAGCTCCGCCCCTCTCTTCACCCGAGTGTCCAAGACATGCGGCCGAAGGTCAGATGACATGACCACAAGGTCGATCATTGATCTCCGGCCTAGGGTGTCCTGGTACCACGTGTACTGATGGGCACCCTTATGCTTGAACATGGTGTTTGTTATGGACAGGCTGTGACTAGCACAGAAGTCCAGCAACAGGACACCACTCGAGTTCAGATCAGGGGGGCCGTTCCTCCCAATCACACCCCTCCAGGTACTCACTGTCGTTGCCCACATGGGCGTTGAAGTCCGCCAGAAAAACTATGGAGTCCCCAGTCGGAGCACCTTCCAGCACCCCTCGCAGGGTCTCCAAGAAGGTTGGGTACTCCACACTGCCGTTTGGCCCATAAGCCGAAACAACAGTGAGACACCTATCCCCGGCTCGAAGGCGCAGGGAAACAACCCTCTCGTTTACCGGGGAAAACTCCAGCACATGGCGGCTGAGCTGGGGGGCTATAAGCAAGCCCACCCCAGCCCGACGCCTCTCACCATGGGGCACACCAGAGAAGAAGAGGGTCCAACCTCTCTCAAGGAGTTGGCTTCCAGAGCCCAGGCTGTGCGTGGAGGCAAGCCCAACTATCTCTAGCCGGTACCGCTCAACCTCCCTCACCAGCTCAGGCTCCTTCCCCCCCAGTGAGGTGACATTCCATGTCCCAAAAGCCAGATTCTTTGTACAGGGTTTGGGTCATCGGGGCCCCCGCCCATGACTGCTACCCAAAACACACTGCACTGGACCCTTATGCTCCTTCCTGCGGGTGGTGAGCCTACGGGAAGGTGGGCCTACATCTTTTCTTCGGGCTGTGCCCGGCCAAGTCCCGCAGGCAAAGACTTGGCCACCAGGCGCTCACCTGTGTGCCCCAACCCCAGGCCTGGTTCCAGGGTGGGGCCCTGGTGACGCCAGTCCGGGCGACGTAACGGTCCTTGATTTTAATTCCATAAACGTTTTGAACCGTTCTTAGTCCGACCCGTCACCTAGAACCCGTTTGCCTTGGACCTACCAGGAGCACTAGGCCCCTGACAACATGGCTCCTAGGTTCATTCGGGTACTCAAACCCCTCCACCACAATAAGGTGGCGGTTCAAGGAGGGGACAGAATTATTTATTAGAATAAAATATTTTACTATCAACACTTGTTGCTGCGAGAAACAGATGAGTGTTGATGGTTTTACAAGTCTCTTAAGAAAGCACACTGAGACGTGATTTATTGTGCTAGAAGTATTATTTTTCTCCATATATTGACAGGACGACACTAAAAGCCATCATTTTTTAATTGTTTCTGTCAGGAGGAGGACATCACGGTGATGAAACACTTGCAGAGAGAGGAAGTGCTGTACTGCATGCAGGCTGAGGTGAGCCATCTTTAAAACGCATCAGCACGCTTCAGGATTTAGTAATGCAATGATTCTATGATATGATATGAATTTCGGGGGGGGGGGGGGGGGGCAGGTGAGAATGGTGTTTTCAGACTTTGTGAAGATGCAGGATGTTCGCTCGGTGCTGATTGAAAAGCTGGACAGAAGCGTGTGTGTCGGGGATCCACGTTTCTCCCACAGCTCAGAAAGCCTCAGCGTGTTACGGTAAGATTCGGAAGCATTGTTTAGAAGCTCCTAATGCCTGTATATTTTTATCCATCAAATAAATACATCTAAATAAGGTTGGTAAAATGAGGCTCAGTGATGTAATATGTTGCTTTAATTTCAGGAGTCACGTGTGTGCAGCCGCTGTGGAAAACGCTCGCCTTAAAGCGCACGAGGTGTGTAACCTGCTAGGACAGGCTTTAGGACGGCCCCTTGTGGTACGGGAGGAGGAGTCTCGGGAATGGAGGTCCGGGCAGGAAGAGGGCATGGCCAGTACTCCATGTACTCTACAGGAAAAGGTGGAACGGATGTCAATCACTGCCTCGTCGCACGTGTTTGTGACGTTTGAGCTGCGGCCTAAGGACAGTACGAGGAAGAGTTGATGGTGAACACGCTCTCGGAGGAAAATGCTAACGCAAATCCCTGACCAAATCTTTTATTTCAATTACAATAAAGACATGAAATACTATCACATGTGCTAACTGTACACGCAAACATTATGACAGTATGATTTAATATAGTAAAAAAAATGAAGTTGCCTTTATTATTTGTCACATATATGTTACTGCACAGTGAAATTCTGTCTTCGCATATCCCATCCTTGGGGGTTGGGGTCAGAGCGCAGGGTCAGCCATGATACAGCACCCCTGGAGCAGGGTGGATTGGGGGCCTTGCTCAAGGGCCCAATGGTGGCAGCTTGGCGGTGCTAGGGCTTGAACCCCTGATCTTCCAGTCAACGACCAAAGCCACTTGAGCTACCACCACCCCCCTTTTTTTTATTTTATTTTTTATTTTTTTATTTTTTTTATAAATGACAAGGTCTGCAGCGATGTTAGTTGAACTTCGATCCTCAGATATGATTGGCAACTTCGTCTCCTAACCGAAAACAACAAGGTCCCTGATTTACATTTCAGGAAATGCAGCCATTATTGAAATAAATATGAAGCACTATGTGATGTGCGGTTATGAGAAAATAATCAACAGCGTGGTGCTGTGATGTGACCCGAGGTACGAGCTGATGTGAGCAGGGGAACTGTTTTCCAAAAACAGCTTGTCTAACACTGTTTTATTCCTCTTCTACAACTGTAATTGTTTTCAATCTGTATAAGAATGATGTATTTTTATGTAGTTCATACAGTAGTTATATTTGATGCTGTGGATCAACTATAAACATCCTTTTCCTCACTTACCTCTTTTTGTGAACCTGCTACTCAGCACATTTAAAGGTTGTCCTTCTGTCTGTCCATCCGTCTGATTCTCATTAGCATGATGTCTCAAGAGCAAGTGGCTAAATGTTTTCAGGATTTATGTGAAATTATCTGCAGGTGAACTGGTTTTGGAATGGATCCATAGTCACAAAAAAGTCAAATGTCTGAAATACAGTAGTTACAGTGGTGTGAGAAAGTGTTGAAATAGTGAATCTTCTCCAGGGACAAACAGGACATAATACAGTGGTGTGAAAAAGTGTTGGCCTGATTTCTTATTTTTTTGCATGTTTGTCACACTTTAATGTTTCAGATAATCAAACACACTTAAATATTAGTCAAAGATAACACAAGTAAACACATCATGCAGTTTTTAAATGAAGGTTTTTATTATTAAGGGAAAACAAAATCCAAAACTACATGGCCCTGTGTGAAAAAGTGTTTGCCCCCTAAGCCTAATAACTGGTTGGTCCACCCTTAGCAGCAACAACTGCAATCAAGCGTTTTCAATAACTTGCAATGAGTCTGTTACAGCGCTGTGGAGGAATTTTGGCCTCATCTTTGCAGAATTGTTGTAATTCAGCCACATTGGAGGGTTTTCGAGCATGAACCACCTTTTTAAGGTCATGCCACAGCATCTCAATGGGATTGAGGTCAGGACTTTGCCTAGGCCACTCCAAAGTTCTCATTTTGTTTTTCTTCAGCCATTCAGAGGTGGACTTGCTGGTGTGTTTTGGATCATTGTCCTGCTGCAGAACCCAAGTTCGCTTCAGTTTGAGGTCACAAACCTACCGATCTATCAGTCTGGAAAAGGTTATAAAGCCATTATCTAGAACCTTCCCAGGAGTGGCCGGCCAACCAAAATTACCCCAAGAGTGCAGCGACAACTCATCCAGGAGGTCACAAAAGATCCCACAACAACATCCAAAGAACTGCAGGCCTCACTTGCCTCAGTTAAGGTGAGTGTTCATGACTCCACCATAAGAAAGAGACTGGGCAGAAATGGTTTGCATGGCAGAGTTCTAAGACGAAAACCGCTGCTGAGCAAAAAGAGCATAAAAGGCTCGTCTCAGTTTTTCCAGAAAACATTTCAATGATCCCCAAGATGTTTGGGAAAATACTCTGTGGACTGACGAGACAAAAATTGAACATTTTGGAAGGTTTGTGTCCCATTACGTCTGGCGTAAAAGTAACACCGCTTTTCAGAAAAAGAACATCATACCAACAGTAAAATATGGTGGTGGTAGTGTGACGGTCTGGGGCTGTTTTGCTGCTTCAGGAAGACTTGCTGTGATAAATGGAACCATGAATTCTGCTGTCTACCAAAAAATCCTGAAGGAGAATGTCCGGCCATCTGTTTGTGACCTCAAGCTGAAGCGAACTCGGGTCCTGCAGCAGGACAATGATCCAAAACACACCAGCAAGTCCACCTCTGAATGGCTGAAGAAAAACAAAATGAAGACTTTGGAGTGGCCGAGTCAAAGTCCTGACCTCAATCTGATTGAGTCCTGACCTCACTCCACATTGGAGGGTTTTCGAGCATGAACCAGCTTTTTAAGGTCATGCCACAGCATGTGGCATGACCTTAAAAAGGTGGTTGATGCTCGAAAACCCTCCAATGTGGCTGAATTACAACAATTCTGCAAAGATGAGTGGGCCAAAATTCCTCCACAGCGCTGTAACAGACTCATTGCAAGTTATTGAAAACGCTTGATTGCAGTTGTTGCTGCTAAGGGTGGACCAACCAGTTATTAGGCTTAGGGGGCAAATACTTTTTCACACAGGGCCATGTAGTTTTGGATTTCATTTTCCCTTAATAATAAAAACCTTCATTTAAAAACTGCATGATGTGTTTACTTGTGTTATCTTTGAGCAATATTTAAGTGTGTTTGATTATCTGAAACATTAAAGTGTGACAAACATGCAAAAAAATAAGAAATCAGGAAGGGGGCCAACACTTTTTCACACCACTGTACGTGTCTAGCATACAAGAAGGACTAAGCTTTTGGTAGTGGAGGCATCACTATCAATGGCACTGGTATTTAATCTGACATGTTTCTGTCTCCTGAAAAAAAAAAGCACAGCATGTCTATCCCATGGCAGATCTCACCACCATTACAGAGCACTGACAGCGGAGACTCTTTCCATAAAGCTCGAGTCCTCTTAGAGAAAACTTCACCATTTCAACCATGAAGACATCTCTTGTTATGTAAAAAGTTCACAGTTCCTTCATCTGTTACTTTTATGTCCACCATTCAAGTGGACCCTGTGAATGCAATGATACCATAAAACTGATAATGTCTTAAAACATGTGAATTGATATAGTAAAAAAAGTAATAAGCAACTTCTAATCAATCAGATTCTTCATGAGAATGCATGAAGAAGTTTACTTTAAACATGTATAATGGCATCATGTGTGTAAAGCACTGGGTCCAAACATGAATCATTCATTCATTCATTGTCTACCGCTTATCCGAACTATACTCGGGTCACGGGGAGCCTGTGCCTATCTCAGGCGTCATTGGGCATCAAGGAAGGATACACCCTGGACGGAGTGCCAACCCATTGCAGGGCACACACACACACACTACGGACAATTTAGAGATGCCAATCAACCTACCACGCATGTTTTTGGACTGGGGGAGGAAACCGGAGTACCCGGAGGAAACCCCCGCGGCACGGGGAGAACATGCAAACTCCACACACACGGCGGAGGCGGGAATCGAACCCCCAACCCTGGAGGTGTGAGGCAAACGTGCTAACCACTAAGCCCCCCAAACATGAATCAGAAATATTTTAATCCGATGCAAGGTGAATCCCAAAATTTTATTTAAACTAGAGCCTGAAAAACGGACATGTAATCTACTGAAAGACATAATTAAGTTCAGCAATTATACTGATTCAAGGCTAGTAATCGAAACTGAACCCTCTGAGGCTCAATAATGCAAATATCATACATCCTGAGCAGCTGTAACACATACTCTACATAAGCGGGAAAAAAACAACAACGCATGATTATATCAGGTGTGTTATTTATTCCAGTTTCACTTCTATTTTCTTGAGAACACTGTGTAGAAGTATGGTTAAAAACCCATTGCATAATAGTGAGGATTCTTTTAACCATATTGACCTGAATTACATTCATGAAAACCCCAGTGTATGTCTAACAAACACATTCAATTAAATAACAGAACAATAAAACATCTCACTCTGTGAGCCGGTCCTTCGTCTGATTCATTCATTCATGGTTCGCCCTAATTTATTTATTTATTTATTTATTTAATAATCCCTGAAAAACATTTCATTGCAGTCCTAACTGCCAAAGCAATGAAGCGTGGTCACGACCTAAATCACATCCACACTCCATCAGGAGACTCCGAGGCACGACATTGAGGAGAGCTGCGCTCAAAGTGACAAGTGCTTATTCACAGCAGATCGACTTCCACACCTTCTCAATACATCGACTTATCCGACATGCCGGTGTGTCCCGTCTCCGTTTCTCTCTCAGTCTTCTGGGTAGAGTGCTTTCAGCCAGTCGAGCATCACAAATTTTTCCCCATTAAAGTGGGAGAAATACTGCTCCAGGGTGGGGATTTCTGGCTGGAACACACACACACACACACTCAGAGTATAACAAAGTATTTGTATTATTTCAGAAATGCTGGAGGTTTGTCTGATTACAATTCTGTGTGTCCTGTGATTTGCATCTCAGTACATGATCAGTGATAGAGTTAACCTTTAAATCGATTACATCTGACAAATCAGTTTGATGTCATGACTCCCATTTGTGAGAATAACAGTTTATATTAACCTCCTTTATACTGAACTGGTCTACTGCTTTAAAATACTTTTTAATATATGATACCATTTTAAGCAGTCTGAGATTATTTATAAAAGTAGTACAAGCTTTAAGGAGACTGGGACTGACAGAGAACAAGCCTTTTTGACTAACACTAATACACTCAGAAGCCATGCCTCTCTTACTGGTGCTTATAGGTACAGAGGCCATGCCTAATTTAATGTAACTGAGGTATACAGGCCACGCCTCCTTAACTGTGACTGACAGGTATAGAGGCCATGCCTAATTTAATGCAACTGAGGTATACAGGCCACAGTTCTGATGCCGGTTTTTTTCACTCCTGACAACTTTCACAAGATTATCAGTGCATTGATAGAATAAACCGATCTAGTGATACTTAAGCACAATGAAGATGATGGAGAAGGAACAAGTTTATTAGTACCATGTATCCCTCAAAGAGTTGGAGAACATTCTGGGGCAGGTATCCAATCATCAGAGAGGATGGATCAGGTCCACTGAACAAAATTTTGTAGTGTGGGGTGTTCTCCAATCTCTTCACCTACACACACACACACACACATACACACATAAGCATATGTACGAATAAAGTGTAAAAGAGGTAAATATGTCAATTAATGTATCTATAAAAGTGTGTGTGTGTGTGTGTGTCAAGACCTCTGAGTCTGTGTACTTCTTCCTCCTTAGCCACTCTGGAGGAGCTCGTAGTCCTTCATCCCAGCCCACTATTACCCCCACCATGTGATTCTGGGTCTCCATGATGACCTCTCCAACACGGTGTAGCACATACCCTGGCCTGGGGCGGCGTGGCACCTCTGAAGCTACACGAACACACACTAAATTTTAACTACGTGCTAAACTAAATGTTGTGACACTCACTTGGTCCGGAAAAGCAGCTAAATTTCCATTCATGAGCTTGAAGTGGAGAAAACTACAAGCAGTCTCTGAAATGGTGGAGTGTTCAGCAAGATTAATACCCAGATGCTGTATTACAACCAGTGGAAAAAAGGAGGCATTTTCATTTAAAATCTTTACAGCTGAACATACCTTAGTGTGGAGAAGCAACGACTGTCTCATGTGAAAACTCAGTCTCAACAGGTGATCAGTGGCAAGTGAGCTGATGTGTGGTCAGATTTATGCGCTTAATATGAAAGCATGTAATGTATATAAACTTTCCTGTTAGAATGGTAAAAATTTTGTTATTAGGCTGAGACAGTAGTCAAGATCACCAAAATTTTAATTCAAGCTCTTGACCTGTTTCTGAAAAGCAAAGAGAGAGCGAGAGAGAGCGAGAGAGAGAGAGAGAGAGAGAGAGAGAGAGAGAGAGAGAGAGAGAGAGCGAAGAGGAAACTCAGGTACTATTTATAGCACAGCCCCTCCTCAGGGAGTCTCATGCAAAACTTATGTTTAGTTGGCTGTAGAACTAATTCTTAGGCAAACTGCATTGTTTGAACAGTGACGTAAGGGTAGACGTGGACATTTCTCAATAATACATGCCACATGCCTGTGAGTTCCATTAGATAAAAGTATTGCTCTTCTCCGTATTTAGCAAGGTTTCACCTTGGATCATATACAGATTAAATGATAGAGGCCTTCATAATTTGCTCCATCAGATACAATTATGGATCAGTATTAAAGTTCAGACAAAAATCTAACTTCACCCCAAATGTCAGCCCAGTGATCAGTGTGGTGTATGAAGATTGTACTGGAGCTTCGCAGCTACTGCAGCCTGGAGTAAAGGAAGTTTATTGCTAGCTGTCCTTGTCATGTTGTTCAGATTAGTTCAGATTTCTGATATGCTATCATTTTTTTATTGAGTCAACTCCAGTAACTGCTTATGTGTATTTTGCACCACGGTCATACAATAGTCATACTGTTCTACCATATACAGTTTTATATTTTTCCATATACAGTTGCAAGAAAAAGTAAGTGAACCATTTTCAGTTTCCTGGTTTTCTGCTTAAATTGGTCATGAATTCAGGCCAAAGCTAGGGGGGGGTTTCAGTTCTCATTAACCCAAACGTCTCTTTTGAGCTCCATAGTGTTACTCCGGACATATATGGTTGTTATATCATTGTCTCAGGGAAATGATTTAATACTAATGTAGTGCTGGCTAATTTATACGCTCCTAGTTATGATGATGCTTCCTTTTTTGAGTGTTTTTTTTCTATTTTACCAGATCTGAGCTCATACTCTCTCATATTAGGGGGAGACTTCAGTTGCTGTTTAGATCCATCACTTGACAGGTCATCTCCCAATCCCATGTCACTGAGTAAATCTGCTATGTTACTTCAGTCTTATCTTTTCAGTTGGGGTATCTCTGACATATGGCACTTCCTCCAGCCAAAAAAAGAGAGCTCTTCAATACTCTTTTTTCTCACATGTTCACATATTTTTCTAGAATTTTCTAGATTAAGTTGCAGGGACATATCTGGAATTTGGAGGCAGGGAGAAGAACATAGTCTCCCTTTATGGAGATGATCTTTTACTTTTCATATCAGATCCAGTCACCTCCCTGCCACCTTTGCGGTCACTGCTTAGTAAATTCGGCCATTTTTCAGCATATAAACTGATCTTGCACAAAAGTGAGCATTTTCTGCTAAACGGTGAAGCACTAACAACAGAAATGTACAACCTCCCTTCAGTTTACCTATCTTGGTATCAAAATTACAAGGAAACATTCATTCATTCATTCATTGTCTACCGCTTATCCGATCTATTCTCGGGTCACGGGGAGCCTGTGCTTATCTCAGGCGTCATTGGGCGTCAAGGCAGGATACACCCTGGACGGAGTGCCAACCCATCGCAGGACACACACACACTCTCATTCACTCACGCAATCACACACTACTGACAATTTAGAGATGCCAATCAACCTACAATGCATGTCTTTGGACCGGGGGATGAAACCGGAGTATTTGGAGGAAACCCCCAAGGCACGGGGAGAACATGCAAACGCCACACACACATGGCGGAGGCGGGAAACGAACCCCCAACCCTGGAGGTGTGAGGCAAACGTGCTAACCACCAAACAAAACGGGACTTGGGACAATGGTCTCCATTGTCGATGTCCCTGGTGGGCTGAATTAATGTAATTAAAATGAATATTCTCCCTAAATTTTTATAACTTTTTCAGTCTGTACCTGTTTTTATTCCCAAATCTTACTTTGATACATTAGATTCAATTATATCATCTTGATTGAACAAGTCCCTACTTCAAAGATCTAAAACAGATGGTGGCATGGCTCTACTCAATTTTCGTTTATACTACTGGGCAGCGAACATTCGTTCTCTCACCTTTTGGGCATATTTTTTGGGCAAACTGTCAAAAACCTCTCTGTCTCGGCGCTTCTTGGATCTGCACTCCCCATCCATCTATCAATAAAGTTGACGCGAACTTGGGTTCTGCAGCAGGACAATGATCCAAAACACACCAGCAAGTCCACCTCTGAATGGCTGAAGAAAAACAAAATGAAGACTTTGGAGTGGCCTAGTCAAAGTCCTGACCTCAATCCGATTGAGATGCTGTGGCATGACCTTAAAAAGGTGGTTCATGCTCGAAAACCCTCCAATGTGGCTGAATTACAACAATTCTGCAAAGATGAGTGGGCCAAAATTCCTCCACAGCGCTGTAACAGACTCATTGCAAGTTATGGAAAACGCTTGATTGCAGTTGTTGCTGCTAAGGGTGGACCAACCAGTTATTAGGCTTAGGGGGCAAACACTTTTTCACACAGGGCCATGCAGTTTTGGATTTTGTTTTCCCTTAATAATAAAAACCTTCATTTAAAAACTGCATGATGTGTTTACTTGTGTTATCTTTGACTAATATTTAAATGTGTTTGATTATCTGAAACATTAAAGTGTGACAAACATGCAAAAAAATAAGAAATCAGGCCAACACTTTTTCACACCACTGTATTATGTCCTGTTTGTCCCTGGAGAAGATTCACTATTTCAATCCGTAATTCTGGCTTGCAATTTCATCAGGTGTGGGGGCGCTTACTTCACTTTTTTTCAAATAAATTTGAAATTGATAAATCCAGATAATATAAGTGTGCCTTAAAACGCACACCACATGTTTACTCTGTATGTTATGTCAGGAAACTGAAAATGGTTCACTTACTTTTTCTTGCAACTGTATGTTCTTCCCTTTCCAACTGTATTCTTAGTTTTATTTTTAATTTTAAAAATCTGTTTGTAGCATATCATTTTTTGTACACCAATCAGGCATAACATTATGACCACCTGCCTTATGTTGTGTTGGTTGTGTTGTAGCTGCCAAAACAGCCCTGACCCGTCAAGGCATAGACTCCACTAGATCCCTGAAGGTGTGCTGTGCTATCTGGCCTGTAAGTTGCGATGTGGGGCCAACTCCATGGAGGCAACTTACAGGACTTAAGGATACTTTTGATAGATACTGACCACTGCAGACCGGGAACACCCAACAAGAGCTGCAGTTTTGGAGATGCTCTGATCCAGTGGTCTAGCCATCACAATTTGGCCCAGCCATCACAATTTGGCCCTTCATCAAACTCGCTCAAATCCTTACACTTGCCCATTTTTCCTGCTTCTAACACATCAACTTTGAGGACAAAATGTTGACTTGCTGCCTAATATATCCCACCCACTAACAGGTGCCATGATGAGGAGATAATCAGTGTTATTCACTTCACCTCTCACTGCTCATAATGTTATATAATGTTATGTACATTTTTATTCCTATTCCCTTTTATTCTTCTTGATTTTACTTTTCATGACACAGACAAATTCACTCTATGTTGTGCTGTTTATGGTTGTGCATGTGAGAAATAAAATTTGAACTTGCTTAATTATGATCATGTACTTCCTATTTTTTTTCCCAATTTGGTCACCTGCTAATTCTCACCCACTTGCCAGTTCTCCTTGATCATATGAGCAACCACATTTTTACATACTTCTGCTCATACTGCATCACAATATAAGCTTTCCTCACTTTTTAGCAACTCCAGTGTAAAGACAGCAAAACAGTGGACACTGAAACACTGGACATGCTTGGACTACATAGGATACAAGGATAAAATGACATAAACTTGTTCACACTAGTAGGAACATGTTAAAGCAACAGAAATAAACTACTGAACTATGAGGTTTAATGTTATTAAGGTATTATTGAGGGTATTGAGGTATTAATGTTTCACATGACATGCTAAAAAAATGGCTCTTACCTGCAAAGTAGCCGTATTTATTACCGCGCATCAGAATCTCCAGCGCCATCATCTCTCCATGCATCTCCTCCAGATCATCCTCCACTCCCAGTAGTCTGTGTGAATATGAGTGGGTGTGAGAGAGAGAGAGAGAGAGAGAGAGAGAGAGAGAGAGAGAGCACTGATCTAAATTTTTTGTAACTGTGTAGAGTTTTTAAAAGGAACAGTAAAAGGTTTTTCATCTAAGGCTTACGGAAATTTGGGCATCCAAGAAGTGATCCAGTCGACCCAAACCGTCATGTTTAGATACGACATCCTCATGCTTTTCCACGTTTCAAGGATGCTGAATAAAGAGAAGCAGAAATAGAGTATATAAACACTTCCAGACTAACACAACAACAACAAAAAGTATGGAGTTCTTTTGAAACATTCATTGTCTGCCGCTTATCCGAACTACACTCGGATCACGGGGAGCCTGTGCCTATCTCAGGCATCATCGGGCATCAAGGCAGGATACACCCTGGACGGAGTGCCAACCCATCACAGGGCACACACTCTCATTCACTCACGCAATCACACACTACGGACAATTTAGAGATGCCAATCAATCTACCATGCATGTCTTTGGACTGGGGGAGAAAACCGGAGCACCCGGAGGAAACCCCCGAGGCACGGGGAGAACATGCAAACTCCACACACACGGTGGAGGCGGGATTCGAACCCCCAACCCTGGAGGTGTGAGGCAAACGTGCTAACCACTAAGCCACCGTGCCCCCTCTTTTGAAACACTCAAGATCAAATTTTTTATTAATAAAAGGACTATGTGGAAGATGGTTTTAAGATCAGTTTTAAATGAGAAAAATTAAAAAAACTATACTGGTACTTTTTGAAACAGTGGTATGTCAAATATTTATTACTAATTAAAAGACACAGAGCTCTTCAGGACTGCAGCTGTGCCCCTATTTTCAGGCACTCCAGATTAATGATGCATTAAGTGCAACTTCAAACACAGTAAAAATGTAAGAAGCCACAGGAACAGCTGAGACCAACACGAAAGATCTATTTACTTCAAATGTATTTGATCAAGCTGGACATGCGTTGCCTTGGAATTTAATATTTGGTAAATTTCATGTTTGATTAAAATGTTCCAGCTGAGACACAACCTGAAAGAGAGAGACTGAGAGACAGACACACACAGAGAGAGAGAGAGAGAGAGAGAGAGAGAGAGAGAGAGAGAGAGAGAGAGAGAGAGAGAGAGAGAGAGAGAGAGAGAGAGAGAGAGAGAGAGAGAGACAGAGACAGAGACAGAGACAGAGAGAGAGAGACAGAGACAGAGACAGAGACAGAGAGACAGACTTGACTTTTAAAACTCTATTAACTGAGAGACAACAAAACCATTAGTGCAAATATGCAATAGGATAAAAAATTACCCATAACAATATGTAAATATATATACAATATAACATATATATATATATATAGAGAGAGAGAGAGAGAGAGAGAGAGAGAGAGAGAGAGAGAGGTCTTTCTCAAATCTCAGGCTATCCATAGTTTTGTCGTCCCTCATCTCCCATCACACCAGCAGCAGTTATTCGATGTGATGGATTGTTTGTTTTCAGTCTTGGGATTTGGAAATTGGCAAAACTGTGAAGCACCTGGAGATCCCTGAGGACTTGTTTAGGGACAGGCTTCAAAATGGGATTTCTGTCAACTCCCTATATAGCTTTTTTTTTTGTGTGTCTGTGTGTGTGTGTGTGTTATATGAGTCCCTGAATGTCCCTGAAATAAAAAATGTGTTATAAACGGAAGAAAATAAAAAAAATAAAAAAAATAGCATCAATTAATTTGATGACATCAAGACATTTTCGTACAGAACAGCTCAAAATGTATGAATGCTGTCTACACCAATCAGGCATAACATTATAACCACCTGCCTAATATTGTGTTGGTTCCCCTTTTGCTGCCAAAACAGCCCTGACCCGTCATGCACTGTGTATTCTGACACCTTTCTATCAGAACCAGCATTAACTTCTTCAGCAATTTGAGCAACAATAGCTCGTCTGTTGGATCGGATCACACGGGCCAGCCTTCACTCCCCACATGCATCAATGAGCCTTGGCCGCCCATGACCCTGTCTCCGGTTCACCACTGTTCCTTCCTTGGACCACTTTTGATAGATACTGACCACTGCAGACTGGGAACACGCCACAAGAGCTGCAGTTTTGGAGATGCTCTGATCCAGTGGTCTAGCCATCACGATTTGGCCCTTCATCAAACTCGCTCAAATCCTTACACTTGCCCATTTTTCCTGCTTCTAACACATCAACTGTGAGGACAAAATGTTCACTTGCTGCCTAATATATCCCACCCACTAACAGGTGCCATGATGAGATCATCAGTGTTATTCACTTCACCTCTCACTGCTCATAATGTTATGCCTGATCGGTGTACATGCAAATAAAACATATATTTGTCTAAAGATTTTTGTATGACATATGTCTAGCTATACTACTTATGCATCCCAAAATGGCTCAAATGAACCATCATGTCTGTATGGTTCTTCTCTGGTTTTCTCCCAAATACCAAAAAACATGCTAGTTGTTTGACTGGCTATGCTAGATTGCCCCATGATGTGTGAATTAGTTATTATATACAATTAGATAGCATCATATTAGAGAGTGAGAGAGAGTGTGAGTGTGTGTGTGAGTGTGTGTGTGTGTGTGTGTGTGTGTGTACCCCTGAGTTGCCAGTCTGCGCTGTGCGGCGGTCCCGCTGGTCCACTCCATTATGAGATATTGCGCAGGCAGAGCGCACAGGAGCAGGGTGAGCTGCAGCAGTATCGGCCCCGTTACCTGCGGCATCACGTGACCTGTCGTTTTAACGCAAACAAAAAGGCGTGTCAAACGAGCTAAAATAAATAAATAAATAAATAAATACATAAAAAAATAAAAAAATAAATAAATAAATAAATAAAATCTGTGAATTGAGCGCTAGGTTTGCTATTAAAACTACAAATGACAAACAAATAAATGAACGGAACTCGTGTTTTAACAACAGGAAGTTCACAGATTTTAACACGGATGTGTTTGTTGCACTCACCTGCAGTGACGTGTGGTAAAGTTTCGCGCCAGAAAAGTTCACCTGCACCTGCACCTCGGCGGTGGGTCGACAGCAGCGCGCTCTAAAACTCTCTCCCTAAAAATTCTAAAAAGTTCTCAAACTGATCGTGAATATTTGCATAAGGCGAAGTTTCGGTTTTGGCACACACCTGACAACGCACGGCCAATAGCCGTGGCCCACGAGTGGAGGAGGAAGGTGTACGCGTACGAGTCGCGCTCCGCCACGTCAGGAGCGGACTGTAGCATGTGTGAGACCGGACGTGTGCAGGTAGAGGGCGCTGTTTAGCCACCACACGGTCACAAAACGCTGTGACTGACATGCTGAAAACGGAACCGTTTCCAAAAACAGAAACTGCTCAACACACATACAAAAAAACAAAAAAAAAAAAACACCGAGCCGCCATTTTACCCAGTAAACTCTTCACGTAAGTGTAGTTTCTGTTTCAACAGGTCTGATTTGGTGGCTGGTTTATTCTCAGCAACCGAGTGATGCTACATGAGTGTAGCCTTTATCTGTGTAATATGGTAACAAGGTCAAATTTGCAATGATCTAAAGACAATTCAGTGTAGAAGAGCGGAAAACAGATTAGGACAGAACCAGTGCTCATTTACTAACCTTCAGGGCTCAACCCCAAAGATACAATAGATTATCCACATGGGTAATCAGGGAAATCCTCATGTTTCCTGTAGAGTCCCACAAGGTTCAATTTTAGGCCCGTTCCTTTTCTCAGTGTGCTAGCTATCAGAAAACACAACATGGTATGAAAACTGTACATTTCTATTCCATGTCAAATTCCCAGTAGACTAGTGCATGTTTTGTGTGTGTGTGTGTGTGTGTGTGTGTGTGTGAGAGAGAGAGAGAGAGAGATAGATAGATAGATAGATAGATAGATAGATAGATAGATAGATAGATAGATAGATAGATAGACAGATGTCTTTATGGCTGTCGTAAAACTTTTTGCAACAAGGCTGAGATACTGATACTTGGTAATACAGCTCAGAGAAAACTGAAAAATCCTGAAAGAAAAAAGAATCCTGGGTGTACTTAAAAATTCTAATGTTTTTATTTTTGGGGGAAAATGTTCCCAAGATTACATTCTATTATTCAAGAAACATTGATGAAATTAGTTTCAAGCAACAAGAGTCGTCTTTTATGCATTTGGACGTATTTTCATAAAAAGAGCAGGTGGATAGAGCAGGGTGTGGAAACAGGAGTTTATTTCATTAAAATATCAGTATGAACTAATGACAGCACTACTCCCTACAGGTACATAGTTATTGAATCAGGTATTTTTGCAGTTAATCTGATTTCTTCATATAAAAGTATACAAACGAATCATTATACAAAGTGCCCCCAGCCGGGGCATTCTACCCACTCACCCACCCCCCCACCCCCATTCACACAAGAGCATCACATCACATCACATGTCAGGTGGGTGACTGAGGGAGGGTCTGATACGATAAGCTTTCATTCCAAAACCAGTGGATATAAAATTATCTTAATGACATGTATACGTACAGACGTTAACAAAAATTACAAACACCCTACACACACTCACACAGGCCCAGGTGCATGGGCTTTGGTTCACTGAACCAGGCTTAAAGCTATGATCTAAATCCTGCCACAGCAGGAACCAAACAGACCGTGACAGCTGAAAGCATTACAAAAGAAAGGATTTATAAAAAAAAAAAAAAAAAAGCAGTTTTAGAGTAAATAAAATGGATGACAAGTACAAAGTATCTCAAGCCTCATGGAGACTTTAAATTGATCACGGCTAGACATGTGCTGATATTTAATTTCGATTTCCATTTCAGTGTCTTACCTTTTCTTATCTCTTGCAATAGTATATTTAAGCTTAAAAAATAATCTGGAAATGAGAGAATTTTGATCCAATTAAACACACTTAGTTAATGTAATAGTGGGAAAACTTGAGTGTTTAAATATGTAAATACTCATACTAAAACGTTTAGATGTACAAAACTATTATATACTGTAAAAAAAAAAAAATCAGATTTTAGTCACTTGAGAAAAAAACAAATCAATAAAAATTAAGCTATTTTGAAGTTAACTACTAGTTACTTTTATTCTTTTTTAATTAATCTTTTTTTAATGAACCAATAAAATGGTAGTAGTGTAACATAAACACTACCTCATTTTATAAGGAAACATGACGGGGTGTGAATAATCATCACCCTTTTAAGGTGTTTTATTCCTCTTATGCCACTGCATTTTGTCAACAATTACATTAAAAAATCAATTAATAATATTTTTAACCTTTTATAGTTAAATGATGCCTTACAAGATGACCTTTGGTTGTTAAAGGGGTACTCTAAAGGTGCTTTTCTGGTAAATAAAAATTATTTTTTTTAATAAAAATGTTAATAATAATAATAATAATAATAATAATAATAATAATAATTTAAATAATTAATCAAAATTGATACCATCATTTGGATGTTTGCATATTTGTCTTAATTTCTCAGTTATGATTAAAAATTATATATAACGATAATGTAAAAAAACTGTGGATATATTTAGAAAAGCTAAAGAGATGCCAGGTTAATGTTATTTATGAAAATCAGATTGAATTATTAATTTATTAATGTTTATGTAAATCATGAGTTTTAAAAGAAGGACAAAGGCAGTGATCTTTAATTTGTTAAAATAAAAATAATTAATAAAATTGAAATTTCATTTTGGGATCTTATTTTTGCTTTTACTTTTGTTTATTTTAAGATTTTATTTGGGTGTTTCCTACCAAAACAGCATCTTTATTACAAAAAATAAAACAAAACAGGAGGGCAGCAACTAAACTGATTAACTATAAACTGATAAAAAGAATAATAATTAATAAATTAAATTAATAACAAAAAATTTAATAGTTTGCAAACTGCTGTTCTATATCAAAATAAAGCATTTTCAGAAATGTTATTTGAAAATAATCAATTTCCTATCTCTTTGTTGTGTTCTTATGCTTGTGCCTTTGATAAAAAACAAACAAACAAACAAAAAATCTCAGAAACAGGTCAAAGCACAGACACAGAAGGACCGTTGCTGTTTCTCTCGCCTCTGTGTTACCTGCCTGAATGAGCAGATGTTGCAAGGATCCCGCAGTGCTCCTGACTGACTGTGTGCTTACAGAATAAATCCTACACACTGTCATAATGTGCAGGATTCACATCAGTGACGCTCCTCTACTCTAAAGCACAATATGAACCCCAAAGTGCAGTGCAGAACCGGTGAAATGACAAAGAATAGAGCTCTCAAGATGTGCCTGTGTGTGTGTATGTGTGCTGCAAGTGAGTGTTTTAAGTGCCACAGTGGGAAATCGGGGTATAATGGTGTGTGACTGTGAAATAATGTCACTACAAATACATGTCTACAGACTGTGTGAGCAAGAGGTCACCTCTGTTACAACACACACACACACACACACACACTGCTTACTGGCAAAGTAATCAAATGCAAAGACATTATTCACTACAACGTTTTTGGATGAATGTCACTTTGTGTTGGAAAATGGTCATTTACATCTTCCACCAGTAGCATCCTGTTATGACGCAATGTTAATCGGTTGCATACCTGGACGGTTGTATACCCGGACTCATGTGGCATGTCCACATTCCAAGCAGAGCACATCATCGACAGCCTCTCATTCTCTCGATGATGACGACTGTAGAGTTTCTTAGGGAAATCATAGGTTCAGATACCTCAGTCCTATCGAAAACATATGAAAAGACCGGGAACAGCACATACTGAAACATAGGCACCTTTGAGCTCTTGTACTTCCCCCTTTCAATGGAAGAATAAGCTACAACTATTCAGACCTTATCTAGCAGGACTGGTGCTGGTATTTTTAGGCAAGAGGAGGCTTGACTAAGTAATAAAAACATGCAATTTTTATCTGTGAGTGACAAATGGCATTCTGTATCACACACTGTGCAAGTTATAGTTTCTACAACAACATAATGTTATGCTAAATGAAGTGAGTAGAAAGTCATATTCAAGAGGGTAAATAAATCAATCAGATTTTTTTCAAGTGGGTAAATAAAGAATATTCTGCTATGGGTGAATATATAGAAATAAATCTATGTACGAACCCATAGTGTAACAGCTACTGCTAATTAGTTTTCACTTTGTAAGTTAATATTCAAATGCACTGAATGAAATGCATGAATGTCCATTTCTTCTTTTTTTTTTTTTTTTTTTTAAACATTTCCACCCAGTAGCTAGTTCTCGCCATCACATGACAGAGCAATGCGGAATGGTGAAGATAAGCACATGCTTGCCTTCTCAAATGCAATGTCACATGGCAGCTGATGAAGACACTAACAGACTTCTTCTTTATCCATGAGACAGGGAAAGAAGGGAGAGAGTATTGCTATTCTTCCCACCAAAAATAGGGTCAGTTATAATCACCTGGACACCTGTTACCAGTGCACCATTTACTATTTACTGTTGCAGCACACAGGAGCCCAAAATAGCAATTTTTAGAGGAATTTCAGTCCTAACACACACACACACACACACACACACACACACACACACACACACATATACACATAGTCAGAGGGAGACTCAATGCTCACCAGTCTGTACCTTAACAACAGACCAATCTCTACAATTATGGATAAATCAGAAAGAGAAAAGCATTTAACATACACACACACAATACCACAGTGTGGAGTACAAAGAAATATCAATGTATTTAAATGATCAAAAGGCACAAGGTATTGCTAATCATATAAAACATGCTAAAACCAGTTATAATTTCTTCTTTTGACTTAGAGAGACATTTAAAGACAATAAGAACAGTTTAAAAGGTCCATCATTGCATAACCACCAAATATACTATTCCAAAACTCTGCACACACACACTCATACACACTCACACACACTTACACTCTGTGTTTAAAAGTGATTTCTGAAGGATGCTTTGATTTGTTGCTATTAGCAACTACTACTGTGTAAAAACATGTTCATGTGCGTGTGTTATGCAGGAAAAACAAAAAATCTAGGAAGTTCGTCAGACTGAAGGATCATGAGTCGCTGGATTTCAAACAGTGCACCTGGAAATGAAAATAGTGATAAGTTTAACTGCATGTGTGAATAAATTATAAGTTTAACTGCCTGTGTGAGTTGTTTTTTTATTTGTTTTTTTTGTTGGGAGGTGGTGGTGCAGGAGGGACTCTAAGGCCAGAAGCCCTTCAGTACAGAGTCAGGATCAGATTCACATAAATTCAGTCTGATAGCAGCAGGAATGGTGTCACCCCAGTGCACTGTGGGGTAGATATAAGATAGCACAAAGAACCATAGCGTTGGCACAGTTACCAGCCAATCAGGTTGGCTTTGGCCTTCTCTGTAAGTTTGCGAACTCTGCCTTTGCTCGATGTGCCGAAAGTGATAGAGGCGTCCTCGAACAGAAGCTGTCTCTGCTCTTCTTCAGAGTCTTCCTCATTGTAGAACGCTGTCCTACGGCCCTGGTTACGCGTTTTCATGGGCCCCTTACCGTTCCCATCCCCTCCAGACTCTGCCCCTTCTGGTACCTCCTTTGGGACAGGAGATGTGTTCTGTTCGTTGCCACGGCGGCCGCTCCTTCTAACAGTTTTTGGGGTTGGAGGGGCTTGCTCTTCTGTCCTCACTAACCGTGGTCTTCCACGACGCTTTGGTTGCTGATGAAGCCCCGAGTCTGCTAGGCTAGTATCCTGTGCAGCAGATGAAGCCCCGGCTTCATCACCTGTGGACTGGTCAGGTTCCTCCTCGATGGTGGAGTTCAGACGCAGAGCCTCCAGCTCTTTTTTACTTTTCCTGCCCCGCTTTCCTGGAGGCCGAAGCAACGGGGGTGGCTCAACAGCCTCTGCTGTCCGTATCTGAGACTCCAGTCTGGGTCGACCCCTCCCCCTTTTCGCTACACCCAATGACGCTTGACTGCTATGGCCATTCAAATGAATGTTGTTGGGAGGAAGAGGGGGATGATCCACTGGACCTGGCAGAAGAACACAGTGGAGAAATGAAGGAGTAACAACGTCACTAATTATAACGTAGAGTCACGTCAGTTATCATCTATCGTCATCATCATAATACGACCTATAAGCTGTACCACAGCTTATCATCTGGCACCATCTTCATATGTACAAATGAAAGTATAATAAAAACACAAACCTGGCGTGTGCTTGACAGGAGTTCGAAGTTTCCGCCTCGACTCCCTGCCTCCACTGTCCGTGTTGTTGGAACTCTCTGTTTCCTTCGAGATGCTGGGAGAAGCGTGAGAGTTCTGAGCTCGTGCAGTCCTTGATGTGGACTCAGGTCCTTTGCTTTGTGTGGGGACAGGGGGTGGAGATGTCTGCGTTGGAGGCGGGTCAGTGGAATGAGTGCCGAAACGAGTGGAGCTACGAGTGCGTCCAGAGGTGACGGTGTGGTCTGCTTTGCCGTTGATATGCGGAAGTGTTTGTCGTAAGGACGCAGAGCGGGAGTGGCTAGCTGGTGTGGGTGGAACTGCTGCATCAGAGCGTGGAGGGGCCCGAGAGGAGACACGCCTCTTTCTCTCAGGGCTGATGGGAAAGGAAACGCAGGTGAGCATGGGGAAGATTACTGAGAATATGTGTTCTGTCAAAGATTATAATTTTTATTGTTTCATCAACCTAAAAAAGAGTTTTCAAAGTGGACTGTACAATAATATTTTATATATTAAAACATACATAATTAATCTATCTTATCAGAGCCAAAGTTTTTTTTACTGCTGCACAAATTAGGACCAAGCTGATATTATTTATCAGCTTACTTGCTTTCACGTTAATGAGGTTTGTTTTAAACCCCTTCACTTCAATGGCCGAAAAACAGGATAATAACTATAAAAACTCAACAATTGATAATAATCAATATGATAACCGTCAGCTGGGATTACCATCATTTTAACCGCCCAAAAAATATTGGGGACCCTCTGGCTATGCTTTAAAGAACCCACTTTGAGAACCAGTGTTTAAAAGAAAGCATAATGGACATAATTATTCAACATCAAAAGGAACAGTGGCTAACTCATATCTCCCTTCAGCTATCTACATGCTCAGCACTTCAAGGCTCCCGTCAATTTTAATCTCTTCTGTGTCATCTAATAATGACAAAGTTAGCCAGGTTCATCAGACCTACAGGAAATACACACCAAACTGATGTTATTTTAGTTTCAGCTGCATCTAGACTTGTCCCATCTGGGACAAAAATGTGAGACTACACTGAAAATCAATTTTGTTTTTTTCATTTATATTTCATGATTCTACTTTTCACTCAAGTTGTCGTCAGAAGCATTTTCACTAGTGCTCTCAGACGGTTGGGTCCCGGTGAACGTAAACAAGAACAGGTTGTTCAATTTAATAATGAACCAGCAGACCAATCACTGAGGACACAATGTTCCTATGAATCAGTGCACCTGGAGGCAGAGCTGGAAGGGGAAGAGCTTCTTCTCCTCCTCTTCATGCTTTGTCTGGTCGGTCGCTCTCTGTGCAGGCGTTGTCGGGTCTGACGCTCTGTCTGTCGGCTCTGAGCTGCTTTGAAATCATCTACGATCGAGCTGACGTGTTCTTCAAACAGGGCAGACAGGCGAAGACTCATACTGTAGATCTACAAGAAATATACACACGCACGTGCACACACACACACACAATCTATATTGCATTACTTGCCATAAGGTAAAATCTTGCATCACTGTTGTACTGTCATAAGGACTGCTTTGTTTTTGAGAGCTATGCTGTAAACATTATATATTCAATTCAACTTTATTTGTATAGCGCTTTTAACAAAGAGCATTGTCTCAAAGCAGCTTTACAGAACATAAGAAACAATAAACATACAAACAAACAGTCCTAGATGTTAGACAAAATTTTCCCTAGCGAGCGAGCCTGAGGTGTCTCAGGCCACTGTGGCAAGGAAAAAAGTATAAATATATGTATTAGTAAAAATACCCTGGACTTCTTGCTGGGCGTGTAGGCTTTGGAATTGCTGAATATGAGTCGCACATCTTTGCATAAGTCCATCGGAGACTCGTATTCTCCTGCTAGGAGAGTTTTCTGGACTGTCCCAAAGTCCATTGGGGTGTCCACAATTTCCAGGTAATCCTAACAGAGAAAAGGGTTAGCATCTAGTTCATAAATTTTTAATAGTAAATAATAACTAGTCATGTACATTTCCTGAAGAAAACGTGAGTGGTGCTTGCCGTGGCAAAAACCGTCCGTGACGCATTTCCCCACATTGTGCTGTTTTGCGTTTTAATATGTCACGTGTATGTAGTCGTAATTTTGCCATTACCCATAATTTCCGTGGGGGGGGTCACCCAGATACATGTCAATCACTTCCCCTCACTGTACTGAGTGTTTTGATATATCACATGTGTATGTTGGTGTAATTTTGTGATTACACTCAATATATAGAATAGATAGATAGATAGATAGATAGATAGAGGTGAGTGTATAGGTGAGGTGAGTGTATAGACAGTGTGGAGTGGGAAGGTAAATGAATGGAGAGTCTCCTGTACAGTTACTGTGGTCTATGAGAGAGGGATATGAGCGGTGTCTCTAGGCTCAGTTTTTTTCAGGATTCTAAATTCTGCCCATTCATTTCTATGGGAATTTTTGGGGTGTTCGAACGGACGTATCGGGAATACCGTAATTCCGATCGCTTATAAAAGCCATAGCACATCTTTCACGAATAAGCCGCACGATTTGATACCTCATTCGTGGGTTTACGACAAACGGTGCGGGACTAGTTAGCGGACAAGATTTTGTACGGAAGAAGAAGAATAAGTATGTCGAATAATAATAGTGTGCTTTTCAAGCACCACTAATAACAATATTTTTGTCAGTGACTGGTAAACAATTATTTCAATCCAAAACAATGTTAACTCCAGGATTAATTACACCATTCAAACAGAACTGGATTCTATTAAATAACTACATTTTTCTTTGAACTGGCAACGTGACTGGCATGAAGCGGACACGTCTTCATATCCTTGCTGGTCGTACATGAGACACCATAGTGCATTACTTTGGCTTGTATAAAGTTTTGTGTTTATGTATGTGTTTGTTACCGGGTATTCCTCAAGATCCACTGGTTGTCGGAAAGGCTCAGAATCCTCACACTGGAATATGAGGTCCAGTAGCTCTCTGCAGCGCCCCCTCCAGGCATGGGGGTCTCCAGATGCAGGTTTATTCCTCAGATTTCTCAGAATGGGCTTCTGCTTGCCCTGAACACAATACAACACAAAATCAGACTCATACAATCCAGGATAACTGACTGGATAAATCATACATTCGAACAGTGGGCTTGTTGTAGGTGATTTAAATATACATGTAAATAATTGTGCCAATTGCATCAAGGTAGTGTGATGAAACAGGATACAAATGAAAATTTGTATTAAGAGGTATTAAGTCGCAATATTAAGAAACATAAATATTTCAGAATCTCAAAACAGAAAACCAATACAACATGACCCAGCAATCCAAGCTAGTGTTGCTCTGTCTCAGTATCAGAATGTTCCGTTTTTTATTTCTAATGTTTTCCATCACGCCTGAGTTTAACCAGTGTTAATTTTGACAGCCATTTTTGATTTAGTCTTAGTCTTCAGATGAAAATGGTTATTAGTCTTTTAAATTTTTATTTAGTCTTTTTTAAAGTCACATTTTAGTCATTTTTGTCTTTCATAGTTTTAATCGACGAAAAGTCATTGCATTTTTGTCAAGTTTTAGTCATTAGTTTTAGTCATTAGTTTTAGTCAAACTGCAGTTACCAGCTTTAATTTTGTTAATTTTTTATGCAGTATTTAGACAAATACAATAATTATATTTCTCTCTTTAGACCAATTAAGCTTATGAGAGATTTGAATCAAGATAACAAGCTATACTGATACTGCACTCTTAGCACTTGTGCAGCTCTCCCTTTTTCTTAGTTGGAGATCAGCCTGCTGTGCTGCCCTTGCTAATTTATAAGGTAGGATCATACATTAAAGATAGGTAAAAGTGGTGTATAGTTCAAGTATCAAGTAAAAGACAAAAATGTTTTCTTTAGCTGTTATGGAAAAACGGCATTTATTTTCTGAAACTTCAAATAAATGTGCAATAATCAGACAGATGTTCAAAAGCAGCTGAACATTTATTATTAACATACCTCTGTCTGTCAACAGTATTTACTGTGTAATAACCATTAACCATTACTAACCATTAAGAGTGTACATTTGGAGGCAAAATAACATTTTTATTAAATCTGTCAACTCAGATATGGGAGTGTCAACTTCTCCAGAATGTAAATAGGGAAAAAATCGAGGCAAAAATCATGTAGTGTATTCCAGCCTTAAGCATACATACAAACTTCCAAATCCATCTGTCATTTTAGAAACAGCTTGCTATCTGCATGCTATTAAGTTAGTACAACAAATAGGCTATGGCCTAAATAATCTTGCTACAGCACGTGATACAGATTTCATTAGAAACAGAACTGAATGCTGCAGAAAAGCCGAACTGTTGTACAATATATAATTAAACATTGTACATTTATGAAAGTCTGGCTCAGAGCTATGCAGTAAGGCTAGCTAACTGACGTTACTTAACAGAAGGCTAAAACGTACAAACGTAAAACTTCGAAACTATCGAATTTCCCTGTGGACCAATCCAGTAACACTGACCTAACGTTAAGAAAAAGTACTTAAATAAGACTAAATAGTTGACTTTCCGTGACAGAAGCTGTATAAATAGCAGGGTGATGCTCCTTCAGATGCCTCTTAAGGTTCGTGGTATTCTTTCCATCTATTTTATAGCCACAGGGCTTCTCTCCGTTTTCTGTGACAGTGCACAATGTTTTTTTCAGAAGAATTATAACAGAAATGCTTCCATATATCAGTTCTTCGTTTTCTTCCTAAAGCTTCAGGTGCTGAAGTCACTGCAGCTCGCCAGGCCAGTTGGAGTTTATTTAGCCTACCCGCTAACTGTCTGAGATGGAAACACACCTTATCCAGTCCATTGACAGGGACACACATATTTAAAGACAGTTAGCCGATACAAAGAGATCATTTATTTTGAATGTCTGATACTCCTAAAAAAAAAATTTTAGTCCAGTCTCGCCTCGTTAACAAAGAAACGTCTTAAATTTCGTCATAGTTTTTATCATCAGATATTAGTTTCATCTTAGTCTCGTCTCGTCACAGAAAAAATGGTCGTTAACGAATATTTTTCGACATCGTCTTCGTTAACGAAATTAACAGTGAGTTTAATGAATGCTCATATACTGTACACAGTATTTCCCACTCAAACAATTTGCTTATCTGACTGAATTATGACCTGAGTCAGTGCACAGAAATCAAAATATCATTAAAATTCATTAATAAAATATTCTTTCTGCAGAGCTCTGAGTAGCACTGACGCAAAGCAGCCTGAAGGACCCAATTGAGAAGGATGGATAACTTGTCGCTAAGCAACTATTGTTTGCTTGTCCGTTTCCAAATGTAAGGCTTTCTCACGCGGTACACTCGGCCACGTTTTTTAACTTTTGCAAAAGCTCACAGTGTTCAGCGAGGAGACCAGGGAGCTCTAAAAGAAAGGCTCGGTTTGTTAGAAAGTACGGGTCAGGAAGTGTCAGCAGTGATTTACAAAATGCCACCACTGCAAACAAATTCTCCTAACAAAGATAACAGAAAACACAGAAGCAACATCATCACTTAGAAACTCTTACCTTATTATTGCGTTTAGATGTACCTGGAGTTTCAGGCTCCTCATCCTCTTCCTCTTCATCCTGTATTTCAACCGAAAGCAATAAATTCCTTGCAATCCTCAAACCATAAGAGACACCTGCTTATTAATCTAATAATCCCCTGTTGTGACGTGAACATGTGTATGTGTTAAAGATCGGCTGGGTATTGAATACTTACATCACTTGAGTCGGAGAAAGCTGTCTTTTTCATATTATTGTACAGTGGAATAATGTCAGTGAAACTTTGGTCCCTAAAAGCACAAAGAATAAAGATCATTTGAATCACGTCATGTGGATTGGCACCTTACTGACAGTGTCTTCAAAAAAAATACCACAGCATTAAAAACGACATTCAGCACCAAGTCAGTACAGCGAATTGTGCATATGTTAATTAAAAATACAAGTGTTCAATAATCAAGAAAACAGGATTTATGTTTTCAGTTTTCTTTATACATGACAAAGAACAACAGGCCTGTTTTGCTGGCAGTTTGTTACCAAACTTACAATATTTATCAGAATACATGTTTAGTAAATGTGTCTCACGATACAGTATGTTTAACATCGATAAGTTCCTGTGGTATAACAGGAATAAAGCATTCTGGGATACTCCTAGCTCTGTACATATTTATGATTATGCTAAATCATTTTGGAGGAATATATGTAGATTTGGGGATAATTCTAATTTGCATATTCATATAACCTGGATTTCAAAAAAGGCGTAAACACACACACACAGACACACACACACAAACAGGTGAGGTTCTACAAATCCAGTAGGAAACAGAGATTAAGTAAAGAGTAAAGTAAAGAAAGTAAAATGGTAGATGTCACAGCAAAACTGGCCAGCAATAGCAAGCACTGGTTTGTTGTTCATACACCGATCAGGCATAACATTATGACTTAATATTGTGTGCCAAAACAGCCTTAATGCATCATGCACTGTGTATTCTGACACCTTTCTAACAGAACCAGCATTAACTTCTTCAGCAATTTGAGCTCGTCTGTTGGATCGGACCACACAGGCCAGCCTTCGTTCCCTATCAATGAGCCTCAGCCCTCACCCGTGACCCTGTCGCCGATTCACTACTGTTCCTTCCTTGGACCACTTTTGATAGATACTGACCACTGCAGACCAGGAACACCCCACAAGAGCTGCAGTTTTGGAGATGCTCTGATCCAGTGGTCTAGCCATCACAATTTGGCCCTTGTCAAACTCGCTCAAATCCTTACACTTGCCCATTTTTCCTGCTCCTAACACATCAACTCTGAGGACAAAATGTTCACTTGCTGCCTAATATATCCCACCCACTAACAGGTGCCATGATGAGGAGATAATCAGTGTTACTCACTTCACCTCTCACTGCTCATAATGTTATGCCTGATCGGTGTATAACTGAGTTTCGTTGTCTAGAAGGTCTGATACACAGACTGTGCATTTGCTTAGGGAGATTACTGTAGTCTGACTTTTTAGTTGTGAGACATAACTTACTTAATAAACTGCAGCAGGAGATCTGATACAAATTTGGCCGCTTTGACGATGAAAGCTCCAGGTTCGTTAAAAGTCTGTGCGTTGTGCTCAATGTAGCGAACCTCCCACATGAGAGAGGACATTCGCCTGCCAACAGAGGGCAAATTAGTGCACACACAACAGTTTATCACATATACAAACATCTATGTCACTGCACAATGTCTAAACATGTTTACTGTAATACGTTATGTGGTGTAACTCAGCATGATGAACACACCATGATGTAATTTAATTTGGGTAAGTGTGTATCTGGCCCAAGTGTGTGTGAGCAAGTAGGTTTGTGTGTGTGTGTGTGTGTGTGTGCTGACCTGTAGAAGCGATTTTCCAGTCTGGTCCGGATTGTACTCAGGTCTGTGACATAAGCCACCACTGTGCAGTATGTGGGATACGCCTGCAGATCCACAGGCACTGCAAATGGAGCTGCTACATCTGCGATGCAAAGAGACATGGGAAATAACAAAAAGACAAATCGGAAAATATCAGAGACACTCAATATTCCTGGCACTCAGTCATGTGAGAAGAGAACCTGTCATACTTATAACGTCTGACTAAACTGTTTAAACTGTATGTTTCCTTTAGTTTCTTAAAGTGATGTCTGCAAATAAATACAGCTGGGTCCATAAGTATTCGAACAGTGACACGATGGTCATAATTTTGCATCTGTACACCACCGCAATGAATTTGAAATGAAGCAATCAAAATGTGACTCAAGTGAAGACTTTCAGCTTTAATTTAAGTGGTTCTTACCGCATTAGCGAAAGTAAAAGGACTTTACTTAGTAAAAGGAATATTTTTTTAATTAATTAAATTAATTTTTTAATTTTAATTAAGTTTCCCTTACTGCCGCCTTCACCCGCTGCTTGTTTGTGGGTCTTCCTGCCTTCAGTTTTGTCTTCAGTAAGAGAAAAGCATGCTCAGCAAGGGATGAGGTCAGGTGAATGACTTTTAAGCAGTGGTGTACAGAGGCAAAATTACTAAAACTGTGTCACTGGCCAGATACATATAGACCCAAATGAATTTGTAGGTCTCTTCAGTCATAAAACACCAGTTATGAAGTAACTCTAGGCGGCTTTATTTCTATAAACCTATAATGTTTTTCCCCTGAACCCTTATAGTGATATTCTCACATAATCAGATAATGAACATTACATAAAACTACAATAATGATAATGTGGCATAAGTGAATACAAAGCAAGACTTTATACTGACTGTAACTTTCATTACAGCAGCATATTTAATTAACTTGTAGGACTGCCTCTTCTTTTGATTGTCTTTTCTTCTCCTTTTATTACTTCTAAAGTCAAAGCTATGCATAAATAAACTTTTTGATATTTTCCAGAGACTATAAAATGTCTATTTCCTAACTGCTAAATAGCATAAATATTGATGCACTAGGTAGCAGTAATAAAAATATCCAATTATGTGACATTTACTATTCAGAATTAAAAAAAAAAAAAAAAAAGTTATAATTTTCTCAATAGCTAAAAAGCACAGACTTTGCCAATCCATAGAAAATAAAATGACTGCGGATTTTCAAATGACTCTAGCTTACAATGAAAAACTGTCTGAATACGGTTTAAAATGATATTTTGGCTGATCAAACAGAAATCCCAGGGTAATGGAGTACTAGGGTGACCGCATACCCAGTGTGATCAGTTGATCAATGCCAGCGATGATGCGTTCACACTCTTCGTCACGCGTCCGTGAGCCCCACTCTCCATCCAGAGGCTGATAGAGTAAGGCCTTGTGTTCCTCTGCAGTTAACGGCACACTCTGGCCCAAGACTTCAGGAAAGGCTGCTATAGACAGGGAGAGTGAGTGGGGGCATGAGACATAACAAAACTAAACACATCAGTCTGTACGTCAAGCCATGAAACAAACATCCTTTCTTCAATATCACATAACAACAAAAAAAAACTAATTCACAAAATTGCAAATGTGATCATACTCAAAGTGTGTGTGTGTGTGTGTGTGTGTGTAAATGTGTGTGTTGAACCTTCATTAGGTATCTCTTCCATGTCCCATGGGCTCATCTTTTCTGTGTCACCATTATCCCAGCTGCAAAACATACAAATCACAAACAAGTCATTTATTTTAACTGTGCCAAAAAGCACATGTTCACCTTAAAGCTGAAATTAGTTATGTTATGATAATATGGGCTTGCCATGACTAAATGTACGGTTCTTGATCTTATACAGGTCATTCTAAGCTGTTTCTAATCTTAGTCTCAAATGTAGAATTGTAAACTTTAGTGATTTCTAACAGACTACACAGTCACTCAGTTAGACTTAGCTGTATATATTCATTAAGCTTTACTAGTTCTAGCTTTCTCAGTAACCTAAACAACATTTCTCTTTGGTGCACCACTCGCATCTTGTCCACCCATCCAGCAAACCGCTACTCAGCGTCCTTAATGATAGCTACCTAGCTGTAGTGAAGTTTATTAGCTTTCCATCATGGCTCATAACCCCTTAGAGATGACATGATACAGCGGAAATTATACAATATAAATGTAATTTATTTTAGTGCTTTTAAAAGCAGCTATCACATTTACTCTTTTTTTTTTTATCTCATCTGACTTTAAATCATTTTCTAATATAGCATCCCACACAAATCAGATAACAAATGTACAGTAAAAATGATTGAAAAGACCATATAAGTCCCACTAAACCAGTCATTTCCTGGCTCATGTCCAGCTTGCAGTTTGCTGCGTATGAGAGACAGTCACCTTGTTTTGTTGCCTCGTAGCTAAATACAATGCCTAATTTAATTTAGGCTCGATGGATTCAAGGCGGTGTGAGATAACGCAATCAAAAAGGCCTAAATACCGGTTGTGGCTAGGTGCTTTGGTGCAAGGTGACTGTTGGTCAAGGAAAAAATTCTTTTTGATCTACATTTTGATCCCAAGGTTTGCTCAGACATCATTCATATGACATTCCGTCCCAGCCTTATGCAAAAAGAATGGCCACCTCCCTCGCTATGCACAGGAGTTTTCTAACAAGTGAGCTCTACTATTGCTCAAACTGTGTACATAACATATCTGTAGCGTGAATACTGACCAAACATTATAGCACAGGAAGAGGCTATCAGGATATTCCGCCTGGTACGGCTCCTGACTGTCAATAGTACCAAACCACCAGGCATCATCGATCACAGAGCGGAAGCGGTCGCCTGAAACACCGACACAGGCTTATCTTTAAACACACAAAAATTCAACGTGATATCCACACATGCAGATGTAACACTGACCTATCATCCACTGGCGCTGTCTTGCATTGTCAAACTGCTGACGGAGTACCAGGAAATCGATGACATCTGGCATGTCATGGTATCTGTGATGTAAAAGGAGGATTAGGCGTGTCATTTTGAAAACGTGAAATGGAGAAACAGAGCTTTGAGCGAGTGAGTCATGCAACACTTCACTCACTTCAAGGAGAAGGAGCCGCCTGTCAGTTTGCCCGTGTCTGGGTCCAAGAAGGCCAGCTTCAGGCAGCAGAGAGTGGGCAAACCCACCTCATACTTAATACCTACTATCTTCATCAGCTCCTGCTCCTATACACCAAAATAAACACACTATTTTTTACATCATGTACAAATTACACCTTTTAAAAACAGGACCAGCCAAGCTAATCAGTGTGACAAACACAAAATTCTCACAAAGTGCTCTTTTTGAAAGATTATTAAAAAAAGATTTTCCTCCTCATTCAACTGTACAAAAAAATCCTTGTGCATTGACCTCTTAAGTGTCTATATGCAAACCATACCCGCAGCTCCATTTTATGCCAAGGCTGCTTCTTAGGGTTGATGCTGAAGATCCTGTTTTTTTTGGCCATCTCCACATACGCCTCGTGACCTTGTCGGAAGTAATACACCTGCACAGACACGATGCATGTCCATCCTGATATAAGTTTACAATGTTTTAGTGCTTTCATTAAATCTACAGTGGAATAGCTCAAAGAATCATATATATGTATTCTAAGAATTTCACATACTAGGCATTCATTAGTCACTTTTTGGCATCCTCAAATCAAAATAAAATGTTTTAATACATCTTACATAGTGAAGTCACATAGTGAATTTTGCCTTGACCAGCACTGTGTGAAGGAGTGCATTCAAGTGAAGCAAATTGTACTTCACTATCCAATTGGCTACTACTCTATAGGTGCGTGTGTGTACTGAGTACCTCATCACCCATCTGAGGAGTGAAAGGGCATCTCCGTGGCACAGTGTCCGTGATCCATTCAGAGGGCAGCCACTCCTCTAAAGTCAGACCCTGCTCCTGTAATTCAGGTAATCTCTATAGAAAATAATACACACACAAATATTATAATGACAAGGTCAAGCCTGATCAGCACAACTATACTCCTAAATACAAGCGACAAACAGATTCCCACCTTCCTCTTCTCCTTTGGCTTTTTCTTCTTTGGTAGTACTCCATCTTTTTCTTGTTTTTCTTTCCTCCTTTCTTTCTTGGCATCTTTCTCTTTTTTCTTCTCTCCGTCCTCCTCAGAGCTGCTGGCGTTCTTCTTCTTCTTTTTCACTGTAGTCTTCTTGGGTGGTTCCAGATTTATGCCTGCATCCGCCGTCCAGTCTGAGTAATCACTTGAGTAGTCACTAAAACACACACACACACACACACACACACACACACACACACACACACACACACAAAAGGATGCGTCAGGGTTTGTGTACAATTAATATACCCAGGGAAATGTGATGGGACCTGCGACCGACAAAAGTCAAATTTTAAAACAGGATTTTCTCAGATGCATGAAATAAATGATCAGCACTTGTGAGGAGAGTGCAAGCACACACTTTTTTGAGGGACTGACTAGGATTTCATGACAAACGAAGAATTCCAAATTCCGAAAGATAGCAATACTTGTTTTATGTTGACTGTTGAACCGATCTGTATGTGTGTATGTGTGCTAGCATATGGTAATGTCTCAGAACTGGTAAGAAGATAAGGTGTTCCAGCTGGGTCATGTGTGGTCATGTGTACGGAATGTCCTAAGTGTATGGCAATATCCTGATACCACTGGCCATCAGCAAACCAAACCACATGATAAAAATATATGCAGCACTGCAAAATGGTAGACCTCTGAATTGGCATAGCATAGTGTGGTGGTAGCCCAAGAGACTAAGATTCTTGGAAAATCAAGCCTCAAGCTGCCTCTTGCCCTTGAGCAAGACCCTTATACCTTTCTGCACCAGGGGTGCTGTATCATGTCTCACCCTGCACTCTGACCCCGACTTCCAAAGCTGGGATATGCGAGGAAAGAATATCACTGCGCTGTAATGTATATGTGACAAAATAAAGGCTTCTACTTCTATTAAAAGGTATTTCTTAGAAATAGCCTGGCTCACGGTAGTTGGGGATCTTGGCTTATAAAAAGGGTGGGGGGGATGTTTAACCCTTTCTCACACGCATTACTTCTGTTCACATTTCTGGAGTTCTGTCATCATCGGCAACTCCCAAAAAAATTACAATAGTTACTTTAAGGACATTTTGCCTGGGTCGTGGTTGCAGATTTTCTTACAGCTTCATCTGTTAAAAAATCAACAGAACTGGTACTGCTAGTTAAATGTCCTAAAAAATTGTGAGACATCTAGTTGCCATTTAAGTTACCTGGAGCTGCTGTGATCATCAGGCCATGGCTCCTTCTCTTCTCTCTCTTCATCTGAAGACTCTCTGCTAGGAGGACGGACCTCTGCCTCACCCTGATAAATGACATGAACAAGCAATTCTGACTCAGCAGACTGACAGGAGCCAAAAGGTCAGCAGACAAAATGCTTATCTCAGATGCAATATTCCTGGGTAGTTATAACTGGCATCAGTTATTATTAGGTATATTAATGCTCTGATTTAGAATAAATAATTATCTTGGTAAAAGTTACACTTCTATTAATTGTGTGTCTATAATGCAAGTGATAAAATAGAAAAAGATGAAAATCTTCATTTCTCCCAGACAAACTGGTTTGATTGCACCAAATTGTCATTTTTATATATAAAATGTTTTATCTAATAGAATAATTTCCTGCTTACTACTGATTTGGGTTTGGACTCATGTCTCGGTGACCTGACATGATCAAATTGACCCCAGATATTTTTGTATATCAGCAACACTAAATTACTAAAGTCTTGGATAGATTTCTTTTAGTTTTGAGTTTAATGGAGCACATGATATCACTTTCAGCCATACACATTACAGCTGACTTAAAAATCACTTTAAAAATGTCAAGCACAAAGACAACAAGCTGTTCAAACCAGCAGAAATAAATGACACAAGTGCAAGCTTTAAGAATTATTTGGCTGAATGTAAATGAAGCTCGTGAGTGGTGCTGTGTCCTTGTTAGGTGATCACACACACAATGAGCACTTAAAGCACAAGCACATCTTAGAACAAGTACATCAAAGCTCTTTGCACATACATACGTAATTTACACACACGAAATTATAATGCGATCTTGTCATTGTAAAAAGCTTGGCATCACAAATTGTGTTGTGGTTCCCATGGAAACAAGCTCCATGTGCCTTTTTGTTTTGGTTTTGCTCCTGTCTCTGCCCTCATCTTGTCATTGGACTGTCTGCACCGATAGTACTCACCTGTTTCCTTCAGTTTGCACATTTATCCCTTGATGTTTCGGGGCCTATTTGTGAAGATTATACACCAAACAGGCATAACATTACGACCACTGAGAGGTGAAGTGAGTAACACTGATTATCTCCTCATCACGGCACCTGTTAGTGGGTGGGATATATTAGGCAGCAAGTGAACATTTTGTCCTCAAAGTTGATGTGTTAGAAGCAGGAAAAATGGGCAAGTTTGACAAGGGCCAAATTGTGATGGCTAGACCACTGGATCAGAACATCTCCAAAACTGCAGCTCTTGTGGGGTGTTCCCGGTCTGCAGCGGTCAGTATCTATCAAAAGTGGTCCAAAGAAGGAACAGTGGTGAACCGGAGATGGCCAAGGCTCATTGATGCACGTGGGGAGCGAAGGCTGGCCCGTGTGATCCGATCCAACAGACGAGCTACTGTTGCGCAAATTGCTGAAGAAGTTAATGCTGGTTCTGATAGAAAGGTGTCAGAATACACAGTGCATGACGGGTCAGGGCTGTTTTGTCAGCAAAAGGGGGACCAACACATTACTAGGCAGGTGGTCATAATGTTCTGCCTTCTCGGTGTGCATTTTAGATGTTTACTCAAATCCTTGTTACTTGAGTTCTTGTCCCAATGTATTTCTGGTGTTTATCCTTCCTCTCGTATTACACCAGTTTTAACCTCAACTACCAGTGTAGAATTCAGTTTTCGGATCTTGTCTTAATAGCTGCATCACTCACAAATGTAATAGCATCCTGCCTCCCACTGTATGCATGCTACAGTAATTTTATAAATCTTATACATTTTAATGTAATAGCATATAAACACAGAGAAATCTAAATAAAAATCCATAGGGAGCTATTACCCTAAAGATTTTTTAACACTTGCTGTAGTGCCAGAGTAGATAATAAACTGATAGACCAAACACAAAGCATTCTGTTTAAGTGTGTGTGTGGTGCGTACGTACCTCTGAAGCACTAGGCTCCTCCTCGTTGGCCTCACTCTGACGGCTCGTCTCCTCCACAGCCAGCCGTGTGTGGTAGTTGTGCTGGTTGCCTTGGTGACGGCGCCCCTCCTCCACCGTGTTCTCTGTTGCGTGCTGCTTCGAAAAATTCAGACCTTAACACACACACACACCTTGACCCCAATTTATAAGTGTGTGTGTGTGTGTGTGTGTATTTTTGTCTGTGTATACCCGGTTCTCTCTGTGGTACTGGCTATGTACACTGCGTCTCCTCCTTTCTGATCTGTAGACGTTCATCTCCTCCTCTCCTCGAGCCGTTCTCCAGATTTCTTGTTTGCTGCACCCGGAAACACACTATCACTCAGCTATCGTAAGATATTTCACCAAATAAGAAATCATATCTGTATCAAAGGCTTAAAATAAGATAGATAATTTTCTAGCAAATTACGCATCTAAATAATTCTAATTATATGATGAAAAGTGAAGTAATGAATGGCGCTGGACAGCCTCGTATTTCGTTTCGTTTTCCCTCTTGTGCCACACCTAGCACATCAAGTAATTACCAAACCGTGCCAAGCTGGTCATTACTTGGAAACAATATTAGTAGGGGTATAATGATCAACAAAATTAAAATTGGTGTCTTGATACAAAAATAAGCAATGAATATGTGTTTTAGGTTTTGATGTTCGGCTGAGTAAAACATTCAATAATATAAAAGTACAGTAACTGAAACTTAATGACAATGTTCATTTGATCCATTCAAACTTTTATTACTTATTTATGTGAAATGTATATAAGTTTAGAATGAATAGCCTGCTTTATTTTGGATAGTTTGATGTACTGAATCAAGAGGAAACATCACTTTATGTGTCTTCTTTCTGTATAAATAAGTTAAAAATCAGTATTAAGACCAGAGGGGAAGGAACTGATATGTCTCTGTAGATAAATAAACCTCAACAGTTGAGGCATCATTGTGTATGTGTATGTCCTGTGTGTATTGTTGGCTACCTGGCTGTTCCGTGTGAGAGTTCAGGCACCAGCACTCGTCTGCTCCAGGCTACCAGATCGGTCTCGGTGGCCATCTCACTGCGAGGAGCGTTGCTGTGCATTTGCCTGACGCCTTCAATCTGACCACTACGCCTCAGACCCACGTTAGGGGGAGATGACACTTCTGTAGGGGAGCTCACAGACCCTGTACACACACACCACATCATCAGCATCACTAAGCATATTACTGTACCTAATAAACCTAAATCATCTTTATCATCATCAGCTCTGACCTCGGGCTGCTCTGGAGTCTGAGCCCAGTCTCTGGTCCTGTTCCTGCTGCAGTCTCTGGATCATACTGTCCAAGGGACTGGAGCCTTCCACCGCTTGCTGACTCAACACCTGATTTAATCCTAAGACCACGAGAGAGATGAAGAGAGAGAGAAAGAAAGTGAGAAGGGCACAGAAGGGCAAATGGACAGACATTGAGGAGAAGAACTGAAAGTTAGTTGCTCTTTAGTTCTGACAATGTATCATGACACAAAAAACTATTTTGGACATTTATTTACTTATTTTTTACAAGTGCTGCAACTTCCCGGTAATTATGTTTTATGTCAGCTTAATGGTAATATAATAACGTAATGTAAATAACTGTATTATGACATACTACTCTATCAGCTACTGTGGGCATTGGTGGCTCAGTGGTAGGTTTCTCGCCTACCATGTGAAAAGCCCGGGTTCAATTCCCAGCCAATGCGCAAACCCCAGCCACTGGATGCAGTGCCGGTCCCAAGCCCGGAAAAAATGGGAGGGTTGCATCAGGAAGGGCATCTGGCGTAAAACCTGTGCCAAGTTGTTGTGAGGACCAGTTGGTCAGCTGTGGTGACCAACAGGGAGCAGCCGAAAGCAACTCCAGCAGTTATTGTAAGGTTCATTCAGCATTTACATAACATTAAAATGCCATAGCTGGACTATTACCAGATTTTGGCAGTAAACACTACTGTCTTACTTCCTGAAACAGAAGACTTGCAAATACTGTGTACAGAATTCTAACAGTGTCTCAGTTTATACTGAGATAAAGTCCACACCAATGGGGACTACCAAAGTTAAGTGTAATAAAATTCCTAATCTACGGTGGCCGAGAGGTGCAAAACACAATAACAAATCAGAAAATACATTAACAAATTCAGTCAGTCAGACAAACTGGAAAAGATAGGCATAGTTTTCGAATGGAATTCTTACCGCTGACTGGATGAGCCATCTGTCACTCAAGATATACAAAAAGTAGGAAATTGTGTAGCTAACTTTATTTCTTTTACATGCGTGTACATGAGTTCTGCGTTCACTTTAAACCATATTTTTTGATAGTGCAACTTTAAATCTTTTAAAGAAAATAGCAAACATATATTTATCTTTGAGGATGGACATTCATATGGCGTGGTTTTGGATATACTGATATTGTCTCATGGCATAAAGATTAGTTTATGATCTCTAAAACACACCTAAAGAACACAGGTATGTTTGGAAGACTTCCAGATTAAAGGAGGTAAAGAGCGTTATAAGAGCAGAGCTGCGTTCACATACACACGAATCAACTTTCTACTGCTGCAGTCTGCTGGACTTCCTGTATATCTTGAGCGACAGATGTCTCTTCCAATCAAGAATAAGAATTCCATTCGAAAACAATATCTACCTTTTCCGGTTTGTCCGAATTGTCGTTGTGTTTTTGGATTTGTTATTTTGTTTAGCACTTCTCGGCCACCGTACTACTCCCTTCATACTGCGGCATCTAACTCGCTTATGTGTCCTCTACCTGATGATGTCAGACCCATCTGTGGGATGAGCTGCTCCTCTCTGCAGTTCTCGCGACCAGGCACCAGGCGCTGGTAGCGAGGAGGGTGTGGGTTTCCGTCTACATCCACAAGGAAGGGCGGGGGCATGAGGTGGGGGGCCTGCTGCGTCTGCTCATCCAACACGTAGTTGTGGGCGTCACGGATCAGCGGCCGGTAATCGGTGTGGAAGAACATCTGGTCCGCTATCTGGAACACAGATCAGCACACGTGAACAACAGAGTAACTCAGAAGAGAAATGATCTGAAGTATCCAGACGTCACAGAACACTGACGCGACGCTTAAAATCAGAAAAGTGGTCTTGTATGCTGTAGTTAAAAGAGATGATTATTTATTTATTTCTATACAAAACAGGTCACTGTGAAGCAAAGAAACACATCATTGAAAAGATAACAAATCACAAATACACGTGCGGTGATTTTGGGAAAACTTAATTATTGCAAGCACCCAAAAATCTGGTTTTGGTCAAAACTGTGTTTTATTAAACAAGTTACAAGTTACTTGGTTACATGTTATTTAACCAAAACAACATGAAAATATTTTTTACTTATTTTAAAATCTTGCCTTGGCTATGTCCCTCCAAAATTCATGTTATGTAAGCGGCTGGTTTATACAACACAGTCTTAAAGTTGTTGTTAAAGTTGTCTAGAACATTGCTTGCTTTGAAGAAGTTGTTGAATAGTTGCATGCCATAACAAAACATGACATATGGGTAAGCAATTCAGCTTGTAATCAGATACCAGCTGTCAAAATGCCTGTGATGCTCAGCGCTGTCACATCGTCATAACAGACACGCGTATAAGATGTTTAAATGACCTAATAAAAAGAGAGGAAATTTACTCGACAGTACAGACTGAATTAATCAGCGATTATTTCCACACTGATCTGTGAGTGTGAGTGAAGAGATGATGATAATGCTCATGTTTAATTGTTGATAGAGACTTTTAGCCCAGTGCCTGGTGGGGATGGTGCTGATAACCGAATTGAGAAATCATTGCCCATTATAAATCTTTTAGATAGACAGACAGACAGATAGATAGATTAGATAGATAGACAGACAGACAGACAGATAGATAGATAGACAGATAGACAGACAGACGGATAGATAGACAGATAGACAGACAGATAGATAGATAGACAGACAGACAAACAGATAGATATAAGTAGCTAAACTAGGGGTCATCTATGATATAAATCTGACAGCAATGTTGTTTTTCCATAAGTTATAAATGAGGAAGATAGGGCATCTTATAGTGAAATCTTAAATGTGTTTTTTTGGGGTTTTTTTTCATTTGGGGACTTGCATATTTTTAAAATGTTAGAACCTGACTTGGTGAGAGAGAGAGAGAGAGAGAGAGAGAGAGAGAGAGAGAGAGAGAGAGAGAGAGCGAAGTGGAAAATAGGCAGATGGAATAAGCAGTGTTTTCCTATCAAGTCCAGCACCTTGTCATATCTGCTGCTGGAGCCGAAGCCAAAGATGAGCAGGTGTCCGTGAGAATCCGTACAGGCGAAGTGCTGCCCATCTGGAGAACACTTACAGTCAAACAGCGCACCGTGCCCCTGACCTTCAATCTGAAACCAACACACATAAACCACGCAGAGAGGATGTTTATGAGGCACATAATTTCAAAGCAGTAAATCAGACTACAAAGACTTGTGCTAAAGTGGTTTAGTTGTAAAATCAATCAGATATTACTCAGGACTGATGTTCTTTTCCATTCAATATGTGTTTTAGTTTCATTTCTGATATACATATAAAAACACGTGCTCTGACTACCGGTGGAAAGCAAGATCCAAAAACCTGGCATGAACTACATAAAAGATATAACAAAAGTGAAATAATACAATACAATGTTTATTAATCCTGGAACAAACGGAATAATGAGAAGGTGGGGATGATAAATAAGCACAGGAGAAAGTAACAACAGTCTAAGTCAGCACGGAGTATAAAGAGAAACCAGCAGTGGGGTATGATTACCATGTTAAAGTAGGAACGTATTTTCACTCCTCGTGCCAGATCCCACACGATAGCATTGCCGTCATGGCCGGCGGAGAACAGCACTCTGGGATCGAAGGGGTGTGGCTCCAACACAAACACCTCGTCCTCGTGGCCCTGAGAAAAGAGCAGTTATGCAATGAGCCAAAAGTGTCATATCACTGAACGTAATCTGTACAATACACCATTTTTCGATGACGTTCAAGAAACATATACAATTTTACCGACGCATTTTTTCAGAAAAAGGAAAACATTTGACATAAGACAGGAGGAAAAAATGAACATTTGGTAGAAGACAGTACACATAAAAATTCTTTGATTTAACAAAGAAAAATATATACAGTGGAACCTCGGCTTACAATGCCCTCCCTTACGAACTTTCAACTTAAGAATTGAAATTTTACAAGAAATTTGCATCGGCAAATGAAGCATCTTCGGCATACGAATGAACCGAAACGAAACGAGTTGCGTGTACATCCGAGAGACGTCCAAAACTTCTTTGCGTCAGTGGAAAGCCAAGCGAACTGAGTTTACGATTTTTTTTCAGTCAGTGAAAGCTGTTTCGAAAGAGTCAACCCATAATACCAGCTGATTTTTTTGTTGACAGATCGGTGGCGTGGGTGATCTGTTCTATTTTTAGCCCAAGCTTGGTGGCACGACTCCCTGTGAAGACATGTAACGCTTGGCTTGGGTCAGTTCTTTGTAAGCAGCCGTACAGTTTACATACGCTTCGTATTGGTAATATCGGTCATATTTTTGGGCGGCTGGAACGGATTATCTGCATTTACATTATTTCTTATGGGAAAGTTCGTTTCCCAATACAGATTTTCGCCTTAAGAACTCGCCTCCAGAACCAATTCAACTCGTATGCTGAGTTTCCACTGTAACTTTTTTAATTATGAAGGTTTCTATAAGGTAAGGTTTTTGGAGCATTCATGGAAAGAGTCTCCAGTGTCAGAGGATATTGTGGTTTGTGACAAGCTGTGTGTCTATCTTGATTCAAGAGAGAGAGAGAAAAATAGAAGCCGATAAAGGAACTGCTATAACGTTAAATAATAACAGAAACTGACATGTCTTGTGAAATGTACTGCAGCATTAACATGGTTCAGAAGTATGGCCTGTCATTTATTAATACATTTTTTTTAAAGTAGTGTCAGATTGCCAATTTGTTGCATAAAGGAATAAATCACTTTGGGCCAGTTGTGTTTTTTCCCTTACTTTATTATACAGAGTGAATATTAGTGGTTGTTTTTAAAGGTCAGTGACAACGTTTATTCTGTTTTTGCTTCATTTCTTGTTGTTAAGCACAGAGTGCATTTTTTTCTCACAGGAGAACTATCTGACTGTGTTGGGCGTTTGCCAATTTCATGCTGAGATGAGGTCAATTGAAGGGGCATAAGGGAGTGTCCACAAAATGACTGACAGGAGGCCCGTGCAAACACAAACTTGCACGCTGGAAAATAAGGCAGTTTTCCAAATGGGTTTCCACAGCTACATAATACACTTCATTCTGAAGCCATGGACTAAATCATTTTTTTCCTATCGTGTTCCTATCATAACATATATTTTTCCATACTGTCTGTAGGAAGAAAATTTTTAATTAAGGTTTAAATAGGTAATGTATATGAAGTAATGAAGGTAATCATTAAAAAAATAACACACACACACACACACACACACAACACACACACACACAGGAAAGTTGCCTAATCACTTGACTGCTGCTGAATTTGCAAATTGAGTCGATCTGGTCCAAGCTCCTGGATTCTTTTCTTTTCTTCATCCGAAGGCCTTGTGAAAGCGTATTTTTGTAAAGATATAACCGAATTTTTTTTCATCTCAAGATATTTCGCATGCTTCCACATTAATCAGTAACCTGTCCATTAACTGACAATCTGCTGAGCGGTAATGAGACTCGTTGAGAATGGTCCAATCACGAGGCCAAATATATAAAAACAATATTGATTCGCTAACAACAAAAGTGGGAGGGTTCAAGAACAATTTGAAACAAGCCAATCAGAGCTCAGCCTCAAGTCATGCTTTTCAAAAGTTTATGTAACCACATACACACTTGTTTGTCCGGCACCCCGCACACACACACGCACACACACAAAAATGAGCGAAATACAGTTTTGATTTTTTTAGTTTGAATAAATGATAATATAACTAACAGTGAGATAGTATGATTAAATTATTTTATTTCGTTATTAAAATATAAAATTATTGTTAACGTGTTAAAGTAGCGTTCTTCTCTGGCTAACTTTAAGGGAGCAGCGCCCAGCGCCCCCTATTGACCAACTGCCACTGCCACTGCCATATATATATATATATATATATATATATATATATATATATATATATATATATATATATATCATGACTATAGTCATGATATATATATATATATATATATATTTGCCAACAGGAGAGATTTAGACCAGAGAGCATGTAAAGAAGACCTAGTGATGTTACCCTGTCACAGTAAAACCGCAATGTAATAAGTAGCTAATTCAATATTAAGCCATTAAATGATTACTCTGTTTTTTTTAATAATTTTCCCCGTCTAATCCTTGTTAAGCTGTTTATTATACAAGCTACATAAAAATACAGAAACTCAGATATTTCCAATACTGTTTTAAAATGTGTTACATCTGAACTGAGTCTACCTCTAAACCAGAAACCACCACAAATCCACAGTTCAGTCCAGGTATTCTCTCTCTCTCTCTCTCTCTCTCTCTCTCTCTCTCTCTCTCTCTCTCCTGCCTATTGAACTTGCCTATTTCCGGTGAACCCTGATCTACTTTGGTGTATTTATACCAGATCACTTAGCTTTGGAAGGCCAGATTAAGATGGTTTGGACATGTTCAGAGGAGGAAGAGTGGGTATATTGGTAGGAGAATGTTGGACATGGAGCTGCCAGGCAGGAGGCAAAGAGGAAGGCCAAAGAGGAGGTATATGGATGGAATAAATGAGGATATGAAGCTAGTGGGTGTGGAGAGAGATGATTCGCTGGGGCGACCCCTGAAGGGAAAAGCCGGAAGAAGAAGAAGAAGAAGAAGAAGAAGAAGAACACTTAGCTTTGGAAGGTTTTACCAAATCAAGTGTGTATTTCTAAGTATTGTTTCTGTCTGTTTTTCTTTTTTTGTTCATTTGTCGGGGGGGGGGGGGGGGGTTTGTGCCCTTAAACCTAGACATTCATTTTGATTTTAGTAACCCACTGAAATCGAATTTAAGCATCCTGATACATCAGAGCTAAACACTTTCTGTCAACTATCAGTCAGAGTGAACATTTACACTCCTCACCTGATTTATTAAAAGCTGGACTCTATTCCATATGTCTATCAAAGATGATAATGAGGGTAAAAGTCTCAAACAGAAGGCTGTATATGAAATACACTGTGGTATGTTCCAGCCAAAATCCTAAACCAAAACCTGAGCTCATTTCATCCTGGCAGGGATTCACTGGTGTTTTACTGCTGATATGAGCTGATGACTCTGTAATGAGCTGACACAATAAAAACGCAATATCAGGCCTCATTGGTGTGTTCCATGGATACAGGACATAGCCGAGAGACCACATATTAAGTTTATGTCAGGTTCTTTCATACAGGTCTTGCATTATGCTTATGGAAAGTGTGTTTAGCCCTGATCTTAACCATGACCTGTAACTTTCCTTCTCTACCAGTTTAAATGGACCTGGCAGCCGGTGTAACAGCATAATGTTAGCGAGAGATAATAATTTAATACGTGTAGAAGGCACCTGCTGTCAGTGTGGTTTGCATCCTAACATCTAACTCCATTAAGAGAATTGTTTACAACCATAAGCACACAATACACACAATGTACAGAAGTTTAGCAGGTCTCACTTTCATGAAAGTGCAGAATGCTTATTTAGTCCACTTACAATTGAAAAATGCGCAATTTCCAGTTATTAATTTAAGTCTAAGCATACACTATATTGCCAAAGGTTTTGGGACGTCTGCCTTTACATGCACATGAATGTGATATGTAGTTGGCCCGCCCTTTGCAGCTAGAACAGCTTCAACTCTTCTGGGAAATCTTTCCACAAGGTTTAGGAGTGTGTTTATGGGAATTTTTGGCCATTCCACTAAAAGCACATTTGTGAGGTCAGGCACTGATGTTGCATGAGAAGGCCTGGCTCCCAGTCTCCACTCTAATTCATCCCAAAGGTGTTCTATGGGGTTGAGGTCAGGTCTCTGTGCAGGCCAGTCAAGATCCTCCACACCAAACTCGCTCATCCATGTCATCCAGGACCTTGCTGTGTGCACTGGTGTGCAGTCATGTTGGAACAGGAAGGGGTCATCCCCAAACTGTTCCCACAAAGTTGGGAGCGTGAAATTGTCCAAAATGTCTTGGTATGCTGAAGCATTAAGAGTTTCTTTCACTGGAACTAAGGGGCCAAGCTCAACCCCTGAGAAACAACGCCTGAATTCAGATTTGGGGGGGTGTCCCAAAACTTTTGGCAAAATAGTGCAGTTCAAACCCTGGAAACATAATTCAAAATCGAGTATTAATCCTGTATGTAGTCATGTGGTTTCATGTAAAGAATCTGAGTGCATTTGGATCTTGGGTATGATGGTGTTTTGTCCCAATGAGCCATTGTAAAGCCATTGTAACATTTGTAAAGGTCCAGTTACAAGTGCAGTTAATCAGTGAACTCACGGGTTCCCAATCTACGAGTCACGTGATTTACAAATGGGTTCACAGGTTTGTTTGTTTCATTTATTTTACAAACATATTTTGCGCTATGCTCTAAACAAGCAAACAGGTGTTGTGCTGCTATTTCGAAATCTATTATTTACAGCAAGACATTCACACAATCCACATTTAAATGAAGAGTGTATGTGCTATATCAGTCTTTTCACTATCCTGACACGCACCAGTACAACACGCAACATACAAACTTTCCTGTCCATCTGGCTCTACTAAACAAACCAGCTTTGTGTCTCAAAGCACAAACTTCTGCGCTATTCTAGACCATGTAAGAGTACTATCACTAACTGCTTCTCCCATTTCAGCTTGTTATCTCATTACATTCAAAACCGACTGAAAGGTCTGTCTTGAGTAGCAGTTTTCTGGATTTTCAAGATTAGTAAGTACTTTCAAATATAAGGTCAGAGTTTCAGTTTGAGACACAGCTCATGACGAAAAAAAAACACATCCGAAAGATCGTGAAAGGACAGATTTTATTTCAATATTTTACAGTTACAGCTTGGAAACCAGATGGGCTGGGCTGTTTTGGTACTGACTTGCCTTCTAGTAAATGTCACATTTAATCCTCTAGATGTACAGTAAGATATGCAGGTGAGTAAGTGAATGAACAATGCCTCTCACATTGTCGTTGCTCCTGCACATGTATACAAAGTCATGCCTCAAGTATAAACCAGACGCTTTGTGTCAGGCTGCATCACATCACCCCCTCATGGATTATTTTCCTATAGCACACCCTGTTGTGTGTTATTTATCAATCTGAGCTGAAAGACATGCGTCCCGTCGATCGCCCTCAGTGAGGTTTTTTGAAAAGCTGTGCTAAGAAATACAAGTTCACGATTCCCAATACACAGGGAAGCCAGTGTAAGGAACAGTGCTTTTACTCTAGGTGCATCCTAAATCGCATGCTTATACACTATTCTACGCTATTTTGTAGTATAAATAGTGAGAGCAGTGTGTTCACACTGAAAATTCCAACAAGACTTTAAGTACCTGGATGATGCACTTATTCAACCAAAAAAGACAAAGTGTGGAACAGACACTTCACGCACTCATAGCTTTGCTTATGTAGCAGAAAAGGGGCGGTGCTACCGGGTGCTGATGCTGGATGACGCAAGATGGATCGATGACATTTCGGTGGACAAGACATCTTACAAATGTCTTTAAAATTAGCCCACATTGTAGCCCACATGTGTTTGATATTGTTTGCCATCGACTGGGAAATAGCTTATAATTCCGGTTAGTGAAAAAACAAACGTCAGTGTTCTCTCTCTCTCCCTCTGAGACACAAAAGTCCATCCTAAAATTCATAAACTAGACGGTGGAGTACATTGGTACTGGTGCACAGTGTAAACACAGTATATAGTCAGTCATTTGGGACGAGGCTTCTGTGGTTTAGTAACATAGCTATTAATGATTAGTTGATGGCTATGAATGCGATCATTTGGAGTGGTTATATTTTGTTTTGTAATGGCGCATCACGTTAACACTCTGGAACAGAAACATGGACGTCACTGTTTTCATCAAGGACAAGATGTCGTCAGGTTATTCATCGGAGCAGAGTAAGTAAATAAAATCTGTAAAGATTCTCCCTTTTCTCAGCTAATATCACCTAAATAGTTGAGATAAATGCATGTGAGCAATAACACTGAACAACTACAGAGCATCTGCTACAGAAGCCGTGATGGTTTAGAAAAATAGAATCAGTGAATGAAGTCTGCTATATATATATTTTTTGAAGATGAAATGTTCATGGATGTGAAAAAAAAGCCAATGTGGGAATAACCAATCACATGAAGTGACAGTGAAGCATCGTTCTTACCATGAGGATGTGGATCAGGCTGCCCGTGTACGAGTTCCACACCTTCAGTGTCAGGTTGTTGGCCGCCGTGATGACCATGTTGTCATGGCGATTCCAGGCCACCATGGTGACCTTGAGTTTGGTCACTTTGTCCTCCAGGGGTGGAGGGTTGTACTTCCTGATGGAATAAAGATGAGTTTTTAAAAATGCACAAAGGAAATACGCAATCTGCAGTGTTTTCATTGACCTACTTTAGAAAGGAAGAAGAAGAAAAACACACACACACACACACACACACACAGCCAAGCTAAGTAATTAGACCGACAATCACTACGGAATCGCAGATCAAAATGCAAATACTAATTAGCACACTGAAAAATATGGAAAAAATCTGTTTAATTCATCAAGCAATTGTATAAGTGTGCATATCTGTAAACACTAACACATTTCAGTGAATTTCAGATGAAATCTTCAATATGAGTCGGCGTTTTTCTCTTCTAATGTACCTTCAATATTCTCAGTATACTGTATTACATTAGTGAGGCTTTGAAATGAAAATGTTTTTTGCTGAAACCAAGCACTATTTGTTTGTTAATTGCCTTTCTGGTACAAATGCATCATAACTATGTATTTAATAATGTAATAAACTACAAAACAGCGAATATGAATATTCTAATCATTACGCACTGCTGTATAAGTTGGAAAGTGCGATGTTGTGTTCGCACGTGTTAAAGAATGAACCGGAAACAATGGCAGTTCAGACAGGAGATCAGGTAATGACTCGCTTTGTAGAAGCTTCTGGTAGAGCAGATGGGGGGGGAAGAAACCTAGAGCATCTCTAACGTTTATTTTACATTTCTTCTTCTAACATTCATGGCACTCTTTTTCTGAACTGATCTGACACTGAAAAACTGAAACAAAGTGGTTTTTCGTTTGTGGTCCATTCTGTGGGCCAAAATATTTTAAGGTAGTCGCATCTTGTTTCATGCAAATGAAGTCTTAACAGCAACAAAACTCATCGATAACAGAGCATCAATGAAATGAATCCAGATTTGCTCACACGTCTCCAGTGTTGTTTTTTCATTTATACCACAGCAATGTCTCAATTCTGATTGGTCGGAAAGTGACGATTCATTTTCTCTAATAGCAGCTGTGACAGTAACAGAAGCTGTAATTTAAATAACGGGTTTTCATTAATGCGCTATTTCTCATATTGTTTCTGCAGTAACAACTCAATCACAGGAACTTTATTGCTGCCAGCATATGGCAGATGCTCCACAGAAACGGATTAAAAAATGTATATAATTATTGATGTCCTGAGGGTTGCTGTTAGGAGTCGTTTATTTAGCCTTTATGAAGGGAGTCTCCAGTGTCAGCATTTTTTGTACAGAGGCAAAAATCTTTTAGACAGAGGACTTTGCACTTCAAGAGTGAAAGAAGAGGATGGTTATGAAACAACGGTTTTTAGCTGCTAGAAAGTAACTGATAAGACGAACTAACCTGTTTCACAGACATACCACAACATTAAAAATAACCAGAAACAGGTCATATGTGTTGTTTGTTAATACATTTAAAATGTATTGATAAATTGCTGTGGTATAAAAGGAATAAAACACAATGGAAAATAATCGACTTTGAGGTGGGAGATACCTCACCACTCCATAACACCCTGCTATTTAACTGAATCGTGTAAAAAAAAAAAAAAACCCTCCTTAATAATAGTGGAGTGTTGTATAGTGCTGTGTGTTACCCTGGCAGTTTGGTGGCCATGTCCAGGAGGATGCTTCTCCAGTCCTGTTGCTGCAGCTGCCATATCCGCGCTGTCCCGTCTCTACTGCCACTCACAAACCTGCACATACACACCATGGAGTTCGTGTAAACAAGGCTGGATTCAAACTCACACTCACTCTGACCAGTGCTCCAGTGAGGATACTACAACTGTGTCATTACCCACAGTGATGTTTTATTGTCACTGATATTTAGCTAGATAGTCCATTTCTTTAGCAACTGCTTTTTTTTCCATCCATCCGTTTTCTGTACCACTTTTCCTAGACTGGGCCACAGGGGATCTGGAGCTTATTGCAGGGGATTCAGGGGGCAAGGTGCAGGACACTGAGTTTTGGTGCAACCCCACTGCAGCGCACAAACGCAAATACTACAGACAATTTAGAGATGCCAATCAGCCTATAGCTAAAGTCTTTGAAATAGGTGATGAAACCAGAGCACGCAGAGGAAACCCCCAAAGAACAAGGAGAACATGTCGATGTTTTGGCAATAATGGCAATGTTTTTGATTAATCTGGTGCATGCCCATGCATTTTGAAGGATAAGCTGACCAAGCTCTCATCTGTTTAGTTAACTGTTTAGTTTAGGTAATTTTATGTCTCTGATTAAGATACTCCTTTGATATTCTCCATACAGATTAAGAAAGTTTCCTGGATTGTTTGCAGATCTGTTTGTGGATCTGGATATGTTTGTGGCTCACTTTAAGCAAGCATAATTTCACGCATGAAAAATTCACTTCTCAAGGTAAGCAATGTCTCTCATTAAGCAGCTGTCTTCTCTGATGTCCACCGAGCAGATAAACATGTTTCCTGAACTTTAAATGGATGATGCTATTAGTTAATTATTAACTGCATTTAATATTGGCCTTAAAAGGCAATCCATAGTTTTTAATCACATTTTCAACTAAAAACATGAACTTCACTGTTGCCAAAAGTTTTGGGATGTCTGCCTTTACATGCACATGAATGTAATACAAGGGTCCACCCTTTGCAGCTATAACACCTTCAACTCTTCTGGGAAGGCTTTCCACAAGGTTTAGGAGTGTGTTTATGGGAATTTTTGACCATTTCTCTAGAAGTGCGTTTGTGAGGTCAGGCACTGATGTTGGATGAGAAGGCCTGGCTCACAGTCTCCACTCTAATTCATCCCAAAGGGGTTCTATCTTGTTGAGGTCAGGTCTGTGCAAACCAGTCAAGTTCCTCCACACCAAACTCACTCATCCATGTCTTTATGGACCTTGCTTTGTGCACTGGTGTGCAGTCATGTTGGAACAGGAAGGGGACATCCCCAAACTGTTCCTACAAAGTTGGGAGCATGAAATTGTCCAAAATGTCTTGGTGTTCTGAAGCATTAACAGTTCCTTTCACTGGAACTAAGGGGCCGAGCCCAACACCTGAATTCAATGGTTTGGAGGGGTGTCCCAAAACTTTTGGCAATATAGTGTATAGTGTGGTTTCATCAAATTCTCATTGAAGTGGAGCTGGACTAAACTCTCAAGCTGATATCTCTTGCTGAAATCCAACTAACTGATACATGAAACTGTTTTACAGCAACTCCACAGAGTGATCTTAACTCCTGCCAGACATCAGAGGAACGCCTGAGGGTCTGAATACCGTTGTGCACTTTCATTTCAGAATTAAAGCCTGCATACAATATCAACCTGTTTAATCAATAACACTAGCCATACAGATCACTGTAAAAAAATATCCATCTCTCATTACAGTTATTAACAAAGACAAACACAGAGGTGTCCGTGTTTCACTGCAAATACACAAGGGGCTTTAAATGTGGTGTCTGAACATTTTAAGTCCTCATGCATGTCCAGATGTGTGTGTTTGCAAGAGCATGTACATCTGTAGGTGTTGGCATGGAGTTTTTTTCAACATCAGATCATAATCAGAAATAAAATTTCTTTAAACAACTAACACAGACACAACACACACACACATATATTACCTGTCTCCCCCATGTGAGAACTGGATGCTGTCGACTTTATCCTGCAGAAAGTTGATTAAAGCATAAAGAGAGTGTTATAATCTATGAATAATAAAATGTTCATGACTTCATTTCAACTATACACACACACACACACACACACACAGACACTCACAGTGTGCGACTCCAGCTCAGCTATCTTCTCTGGCTGATCTCCACCAAAGTAGTAAACTCTGATAATGTGATCAGTGCTGCCTGTGGCCAAAAACATCCCACCTGAAACACAGCAGTTATCACTATATTTAGATTAAATTATATTACAGTACATTACATTTAATCCATTAACAGTACCTTTAATACTAAGCAACTTATAAGTGAAGCAGAAGTCAATCCAAGCATGAAGCTGAGCAGCTGAAGATACATGAATGGCTCACATACTGAACTCATCACCTTCAGGTCACTAGAGCCTAACATAAATATACACATACACTGACCAGGCATAACATTATGACCGCCTGCTTAATATTGTGTTGGTCCCCCTTGTGCTGTCAAAACAGCCTTGACCCGTCACACACTGTGTATTCTGACACCTTTCTATCAAAACCAGCATTAACTTCTTCAGCAATTTGAGCAACAGCAGCTAATCAGTTGTTGGCCACACTGGCCAGCCTTCGCTCCCCACGTGCATCAAAGAGCCTTGGCCACACATGACCCTGTCGCTGGTTCACCACTGTTCCTTCCTTGGAGCACTTTTGATAGATACTGACCACTGCAGACCGGGAACACCCCACAAGAGCTTTCAGTTTTGGAGATCTTCTGATCCAGTGGTCTAGCCATCACAATTTGGCCCTTCATCAAACTCACTCAAATCCTTACGCTTGCCCATTTTTCCTGCTTCTAACACATCAACTTTGAGGACAAAATGTTCACTTGCTGCCTAATATATCCCACCCACTAACAGGTGCCATGATGAGGAGATAATCAGTGTTATTCACTTCACTCATCAGTGGTCGTAATCTTATTAATATCTCGTTAATCTTATTATCTCATAATCTGATCGGTGTAACTCACATATTAATAAGGATTTTCTAATACAACGACTTATACAACTAATACAGAGAAAGTCATGTGTGCACCTTTATCTGGTGGTGTTCATAATAATGAGAATACAGTAAAAAAAGGCAATCCAGAATACACACACACACATAAATCCATATGAAATTAAAGATGTCCATGGAATTTCACCCTCTCTGTTACAAAAATTCTATTATAAGCAACTTGCCAGAAAGGAGGCATCTGGTTAAGACTAGAAAGATGCATTAGGACTGGAATCCTGCAGGGCGCTACAAAACAGTCACACAAGTAGGAGGTTTCTAACAAACACTCTATGTTCATGTTAATGAATATAGTTTTTCGTCATCCCTCGAGTGATCAGATATGAAGCTTGTGGGATGAAAAAAGTATATTCATTAACATGAACGTAGAGTGTTTGCTTGTTCATCCTTAGTAACTGCCTGGTCTGGATCTTGCTGGTTTATATCACATGACTATAAATACTTTATTAATAGCACAAGGTGGTGCAACAGAAAAGAATCTGACGAGTTTGACAAGACAGACAAGAAATCTAAGCTTCAAAGTCAGACAGGAAAAGGAAAAGGTGAAAAGGAAAAAAAAAACGAGTATTACGAAATACAACGCACTTGTTTGTTGCCAATCAAAGAGCTGCAGACATCACGTTCTCCTAAATTCAAACTTAATTCATCCAACCTGGTAGCCATCGTGATAAATGGAATCTATCTGTGATTCCAGACACTATTATCAGTTGCCCCAAACCAAATGTACTAAATAGTTAGAGACAATGTCAATGGGTTACAGCTTGAAATTAAATGTAATAAATAAAATTAATTAATTAATTAACTAACCCTCTTGTTACAATGAAACTTTGCAAAAAAAAAAAAAAATTGTCCAAGATAAAATGACATGTATACAGCTATACACCGATCAGGCATAACATTCTGAGCAGTGCCAGGTGACGTGAATAACACTGATTATCTCCTCATCATGGCACCTGTTAGTGGGTGGGATATAGTAGGCAGCAAGTGAACATTTTGTCCTTAAAGTTGATGTGTTAGAAGCAGGAAAAATGGGCAAGCGTAAGGATTTGAGCAAGTTTGACGAAGGGCCACATTGTGATGGCTAGACCACTGGATCAGAGCATCTCCAAATCTGCAGCTCTTGTGGGGTGTTCCCGCTCTGCAGTGGTCAGTATCTATCAAAAGTGGTCCAAAGAAGGAACAGTGGTGAACCGGAGATGGCCAAGGCTCATTGATGCACATGGGGAGCGAACGCTGGCCCGTGTGATCCGATCCAACAGACGAGCTACTGTTGCTCAGATTGCTGAAGAAGTTAATGCTGGTTCTGATAGAAAGGTGTCAGAATACACAGTGCATGACGGGCCAGGGCTGTTTTGGCAGCAAAAGGGAGACCAACACAATATTAGGCAGGTGGTCATAATGTTATGCCTGATCGGTGTACTGTTTCCTTTATTTTTTACACATTAACGTGAGTTTATATTTAATTTAAGCCTAAAATTGCACAGCTTTGCTAAACTCTTCCTTTAAGATCCAGTAAGGCTGAAAGAGGCATACATGTGATTTTTGGCATCATAGACTTGACTTTTGTTAGTTTTCTGTATCCCATTGTTATGTATGGAATGCTGCATGCGTATTGATTAAGGGTGAGATCATCTGCATTATAAACGTCTGTCCATGGGACAGAGTAAAGCAGAAGGAAGGACAGAAGAACTGTGGTTCTGGCCTACCTGCGCTGAATGATGAGCAGATCATCTGCACACCTGGTCTGGGCCGCTCTGTGAATTTGCTGGGTCGTGGCCTGCATGGATGTGTAAACATACACTGTTGCATGATGACATTACATGAAAATGAGAATGAAAATTAGGAGTGTGTCTGAGTGAATGAATCGGAGACATGTGGGTCAGGTACATGTTTACATGTCCTCGCAGGAAGTGAGTCAACGGCACTCACCCAAATTTGAGCGTCCGAGCGTCCCACTGCCAGAAGCAGATTGTTCCATCTGCACCGGTAGAGGACAGAAACCTCTTATTACCGCTGCATAGAGGAGAGAACTACACACACACACACACACACACACACACACACACACACACACACAAGGAATATGTGTATGCATAGTAGGACTGGGCAATATGATATTATTGATTATATAATATCGCTATCATGAAAAATGAAACGTGTGTGTGTGTGAGTGCAAGAGTATGCATACCTGTAGTGATGTTATAGAGGCTGCGTGTCCCTCTAGCACAGCCAGTGGAGCACACGTCTGTAGACACCACACTCTGATCATCTTATCACAGCTTCCAGCTGCAAGCAGTGTGTTCTCGTAGTTCACTGCCATGTCTGAGATTTCTGCAGCGTGACCTCTCAGTGTGGCTAACAATCTCCCATCATCTGTGGCCCAAATCTTCACCAGGCAGTCATCTGAACCCTGCAAGAGAGCAGAAACCTGCTAAACAAACGCCCTGTCCAAAACAAATCATTTTACTCATCATTTAATCAATCTTCGCCAATGTCTTGAACATTCGTGATTGATAATTCTGTCACGATTCTGACATTCTGAATGATGATTGTCAAACAAATAACTGTAATTAACTATTCTTTATGCCACTCCTATGATATGAGCATGACAGCACAACAGCATATACAGGACGCCTTTATTTTATTTCTTCAAAAAATGCCATTCATCAATTATTGGCATTGATTACATTTCTATAATATCAGCTCGGAGAGTAGAGCAGGATGTCAATCCCATCGGCAGGAAATTACGAGTTCGAATTCCAACCATGTGTGGCCGGGAGTCCGAGAGAGTAAAACTGCTCTGCTCTCTGAATGGGAGGGACAGCACATGGCCTCTCCTGTCAATGACAGCAATGCTATCCAATCATGGGTGTCTGTGATCTCACGTATGCCAAAGACGGTGGAGAGAGTGTTTTTTCCCCGGTTAGTAGAGTTTTGTATGTGTGTGTGGGTTGGGCCACATCACACCACCCTGCCACCACATCCACCACTGAGTTTAGTTCTTGACATGTACTCTGTGTTTAAAAAAAACTTTTTCTACCTTTGGACAAAATGTTGTTTCGGTGCAAAGCGGTTTCATTCAGATTAACATAATTAATTTTTAATAAACGATTTTATTAAAAAAGTAATCGTTGTAAGAAAACACAACTTCTTGTCTTTCAGGTTCAACTTCTTTTCATTTTCATTTCATTTTTTTCATTCTTTTTTTTTAATTCCTAGAAGCAGTGCTGAAGTGTTGGCGACAAATGAACCCCTGTGGATTTTGAAACCTAAAATGATGTAATGGCTATGAACGAGCATTTCCTATAACAGCGTGCAACACGGCTTACAAAGGAAAACCGTTCCAGCAGCTTTTCCATGTTCAAAAAAACACTGAAACAATACAATCAAAAATCCAGCACACAACACATGCTACACCTTCACTTCCTGTTTAATACTGCTGAATATCACAATAATAAAAAAATAAAAAAAAAGCATTCACACGCTTATTTGTGGAACTGTAAATGCAGTCTGCTAGTCGGTGCTTTAAATGTGCGGCGTGTTAGGAGTTACGGCGCAATCCGCGAGAGACGGGGGGCCAGGCGCATTCCCGAAGACGCATGTTACACACAGGCTGAATGCCAATGTCACACTCGCTTACAGCGCTGCGATACGAAGGAGACGATGATGATGATCCTATTCTTGCTTTGCTTCCACAGCCACAAAAGAAACACTTCTCCACGACGCACACAGAAAAGACACACCCCCCCTAACACACACACACACACACACACACACAGAGCAAGCATCAGGAGAGAGAAGGAGATTGAAGTGGAGGGAAGGCGAGAAGGGAGGGAGAGGTGGGTGGGAGTAATCTTTGCAGTTCAGCCATTTTTGGTTATTTAAAAACTATTGCATGAGAAAATGGAACCCGAAAGCACGCACCGAGAAACGGACGTGAGTAAGAACACACGCTCAGAGCAAAAACAAACACATGACAAAGTTAAAGGTTATACCACAAAGTGCTGCTCAGGGTCAAGCAACATCGCAGACAGCATATCCACACACACTAACTAGCTCATGCCGGAAATTCAGTTTGGATAAAAATTTATTATATGTGTTTATAAAAACGTCTCGGTCAATTTCTGATTCATCAATTGCAAGTATTTCTTCAAATTCAAGTATTGCTTCTATAGTAACAGCTTATTCACAGGAATGGTTCACAAAATCCAAGATCAATAAGAAATGGGTGTTTATACACAGATCAGGCATAACATTATGACCGCCTGCTTAATATTGTGTTGGTCCCCCTTTTGCTGCCAAAACAGCCCTGACCCGTCATGCACTGTGTATTCTGACAGCTGTCTATCAGAACCAGCATTAACTGCTTCAGCAATTTGAGCAACAGTAGCTCGTCTGTTGGATCGGACCACACGGGCCAGCCTTCGCTCCCCACATGCATCAAAGAGCCTTGGCCGTCCATGACCCTGTCTCCGGTTCACCACTGTTCCTTCCTTGGACCACTTTTGATAGATACTGACCACTGCAGACCGGGAACACCCCACAAGAGCTGCAGTTTTGGAGATGCTTTGATCCAGTGGTCTAGCCATCACAATCTGGCCCTTGTCAAACTCAAAAGCCCATTTTTCCTGCTTCTAACACATCAATTTTGAGGACAAAATGTTCACTTGCTGCCTAATATATCCCACCCACTAACAGGTGCCATGATGAGGAGATCATCAGTGTTACTCACTTCAGCTGTCACTGCTCATAATGTTATGCCTGATCGGTGTAGCTGATGAGTCAAAAGAGGAACTAATGTAAAAAGTATGCTATGGTGTTTATTAGCTTAAAAAAAAAACATAATCACGGGCAATTTCTGTCATATAAGTTGCATAAAAGACGTTTTTTCCTCACAGCTCAAACAACAAGACAATAAATAACTACAAATGTGACTACTCTCTCAACAAACAAGTAGATCACAGGTCGTGACGTATTAAAGGAAAACCACCACAAGTCGTCCGAGCGGCTTCCAAGCACCGACTGGACACGTCTCTGGAAATGTACTGTAGGGATGAAAGCCTTTCTTCCAAAACACATTGTCTCGGTTTTGATTGGATGATAGTGGAAAAGAACAAATAAGTGCATGTAATAATATTCCCTCTGCTACGCAAATCATATCACATTTATCTACAGAGCGAACCAGCTCTCTGTGCCAGTTAATGCACTCAAACGTTCTACAAATATCAACCACCAGCACTGCTATTTCATTTTAACTGCTCTCTCAGCTGCAGTTATCTGACATGATCCTGTTATTAGCATGCAAACATGGAACACCATGATTAGCGCTGGAGCACAATGTGATAATTAAAGTTGTTGAGAATTAAAAAGGCGAGACTGCTGCCTAGTAAAAAAATCAGAGTAGTGTTGGACTCTGAGACTATTCTGGGAACGCCAGGCCTAAAGCGGATACATCCTGGGAAGGACACCAGTCCATCACACGTGTTCTCCAGTCCAACTACCAACATGTTTTTGTTAGGTGGGAGGAAACCAGAGAACCCATAAACCATAAACCCACTCAGATATCAGCGATTCCGTACAGTCAGTAACCCGAACCGTGAAGAATGGTGTACCCAGGATCTATGAAGCAGCAATGCTACCCGCTGTGTAAAAGGCAGCCAGTAATCCCTGACTGACTCAGCCATAACTGAAAGAGGTCTCAGAAACATTCACACATTCCTTCACCACGACGGATGGATATAAAGACAAAATGAAGTAAAACGGGTGGATACAAGATTGGACTATTTGTTGGATCAGTATATCAGGCTTTCACTGATGAAGAGCTGGAGCAGTCAGGCCAAAACCAGGATCAGGATTCCCTACAGCATTTGGCAGACTTAAATTTTATCTCTTTTTTTTATTCAGCTGAGCATTTGAGGGTTAAGGGCCTTGCTCAAGGGCTCAGCAGTGGCAGCTTGGTGGACCTGGGATTCAACCTCACAACCTGCTGATCAGAAGTCCAGCTCCTTACACACTAAGGTACCACATTTCCCCCAGAACACACTCACCACCTCTCATCATGTGCTGAGACATGCGGGTGCATCATGTGCATTACATCTGAGGACTTTGCATTTTTCAATCAAAGGCAGACAATTTGGTTCAACAACCAGAAAAAGAAAATGCCCCTTATTGGCTTTCACAAAACAAGTTTAGTGGTGGAGCGTTTATTTAAATGAAATGCTCTTCACAGCGATGCTATGCCTATATCACAGTCTATGCATTCTGAATCCCAGCGTTTGACAAAAATAATAATAACAACAATAACACATTTAATTTATGTAGCACCTTTGGTTGCTCAGTGACACATTACATACCAAGCACACAGAACGCTAATAAACAACAATAAGCATCAGACAATAAACAAAAATACCAAACAGAAACAAAGCAGATCACTATAGGCAGACAAGAACAAAACAGGAAGCGACAACGTGCTGAAGAAATAAATATGTGAGTTAAAGTTGTGATTTAAAAGTCGTAACATTTCAGAGTTTCAGGGGGAGTGAATTCCAAAGTTTTGGAGCAATGACAGCCCAACGATCTACCACCCACGGTTGAACAACTGTTTTGACGTAGATTAATTAGCATGCACATATGACAGCCGAGCTTTTCTCAATCAGGAACGTGCAGGTATGTGAAGAAAAATTCCAGCATCCGACCATATAATGCGTCTATTAACAGTCGACCACCAAGGTGGAACATATGTAGGCAAAATCAAGATGCTAGCCAGACGTGGAAATCTTTAACATGTGGAACGAACTTTACGTCATCGACTAGCAACTTGCTGACATTTTGCGACTACAAACATCGCGGGATTATACACCGATCAGCCATAACATTATGACTAGGCAGCAAGTGAACATTTTGTCCTCAAAGTTGATGTGTTAGAAGCAGGAAAAATGGGCAAGTGTAAGGATTTGAGCGAGTTTGATGAAGGGCCAAATTGTGATGGCTCGACCACTGGATCAGAGCGTCTCCAAAACTGCAGCTCTTGTGGGGTGTTCCCGGTCTGCAATGGTCAGTATCTATCAAAAGTGGTCCAAGGAAGGAACAGTAGTGAACCGGCGACAGGGTCATGGGCGGCCAAGGCTCATTGATGCACGAGTGGAGCGAAAGCTGGCCCGTGTGGTCCGATCCAACAGACGAGCTACTGTTGCCCAAATTGCTGAAGAAGTTAATGCTGGTTCTGATAGAAAGCTGTCAGAATACACAGTGCATGACGAGCCATGGCTGTTTTGACGGCAAAAGGAGGACCAACACAATATTAGACAGGTGGTCATAATGTTATGCCTGATCGGTGTATACTCGTTCATTTCCCTTGCTCTGTATTTATACATTTGACTAGCTAAATAGCTTGGCATATGTTAATATATTACATTAACATACATTTTTTAGCCTGGATAGTTAGATTTCCAGCCAACCAAAACATGAACCTAAAAAGCACAACAGAGCTTTTACATGGACTGGCTATAAGGAAAGGGGTGAGAGACTTCTGAGTTGATTTGACTGGTACAAATCACTAGAAGAGTAAAATTAGTACTTGAAATGTTTGTGTGCCAAATGACATTTCTGTTCTTGTGAAATTCAAGAGAATCAGAAAATATATCATCTGAGATTTCCTGTAGCTTAAGTTCAACAAAAAAAAAACCAAGAACAATGCATTCAACTACAAGCCATAACTCATAATTCCTGAGAATTCCTGTCCATCTACCAAGGAAAACTCCCAGCCCTGTACTCGAAATTCCTACTCACAAACTCAGGAAGATTTCTTCAGCTAGGAGTTCTTCATCATATCAACATGGCTGCTCACAACATCACCAGAAACAACAAAGCAGCATCTCTTTTGCTTTAAATGAGTTTTACTGTATATTCTAATATTTGTTTAAGGTCAATCAACATGCAAACATTTTTGCTTATTAAACCTATAAGCATTAGTTTTACAGTTTGATGTTTTAACCATACATCACTCTTCATAGGTAGCTGGCTAGACGAATCAAGATGGCAAAAAGTCTGAGCTCCAAGTCTGCATTTCCGAGGTGAACTGAATGCAGTATAACATCCAATTTATTACAAATACACGTACAAAATGATTTTACTGAGATGCTAGCAACATCCACAACATCGTATGGTAATTTACCTTTCTAGAAAGCAGAGAAAACTTTGAAAAAGACTTTGAAAAAAAAACAGGTTAGCTGTGTATATAATAGTTTTCAAGATTTGAAAGCGCAACGTCATTAAGCGGGTGAAACCCCAATTACACCACCGACAACCAAAAACCACTTTAGAGCTTGTGAATTCAAAAGCGTCAGATCAAGGAGACAAAAGGTTAACGTAACCACCGAGAGCGACCGAACCTTTCTTTCCCCTTCGCTAAAGTGAGCGGTATGTATTTGCGCTTGGTCTGACTCATGCATTAGCGGGAAATTCGCCTGTATCTCCATAGCACGGGTCACTAACTTTGGCACCTTGGTAGCTGACCAACATTTCATATCCGTCATAGTGGACGAAAATATGAAAGGCAAAGATGTGAATGTAAGCCAGAAAAGGGGCAGCTTGTGAGATTCCATTATGCGGGACAAATATGAAAGACGACTTGTACGTGTCTTCTCGAAGAAGGTTGTGATAACGTTGTGTAAGTAATGTCTGTACAACTAACTTTACTATATTCTGCACTGGCTGATTTTACCTTCCTGTCTTTGGTCTAGTTGAACGTGAGTCAAACACACACACACACACACACACACACACACCCCCCAAACTTGAAAGAAATCAAGAGCAACCTAGAATATGATGTAGCTAATTTCCTCCCCTAGAAATTCCATACTCAAACGGAGCGCTAAACTTCAAAGCGCGCTACAGTAAAAGCCTTGGCTATGAGAGAGACGCGCGGCACGGTGCCGACGACAGGGTGAGAAAATATGCAAATCAATAAATAACCCAGTTTCCTTTCATCTCCCTTATATCGGTTTTAAACACACACACACACACACTTACTGTGAAGATGCGGCGGCCCGTCCGGTCGAAGGCGACACAATACACCGAGGACAGATGTCCCAGAATCCTCTTGTGCATCTTCATGTGTGAGTAAACAGCTGTGGGGACTAGCTGACCCAAACGATACGAACCATTCAGCTTCCGGCTGTAAGCTGTCTCCACTACACGCACACACACACACACACACACACACATGCAGAGAAACAGATGGCTAAAATGATAATCACAAGTATTTATCTATATTATAAAGCCAATTTAGGAACAAAATGATTTGATTGCACTTTTAGATCAACAGAAATTGCTTTTTATTTCACACTGGAGATTAAAAACATCTATGCTTCGAGAAAAAAAAAAAGACAACTCATTTGTCATAATTAAGTGTACCTATTAAATGCTAATTATAAACACAATGACATTAGAAATATATTAATAAACCACCATAGTATGTAATGAATGGAAAGCTTCTCGTTTATTTCTAAAATTATCCGGTTACAAAATGATTTCACCAGCATCGCAGTGTTTCATTAATTAATTAAGAAGGCAAAAAATGAAATTAAAATGAAAATATTGTTAATTGGCAGGAGGTGTGATGCAGCCCCATGTTTCTAGCCCTAAGGTGATTATTATCCTATAAAAGCATGCCATTAAGTGTCTTTTATACCACAGAAATCTGTCACAAATTACAATTTCCTAATCAAAAAATAACACGTCATATTTTTTATCCGTTTAGAGATACACTTAATATTGTTTTTACGACTGTGACACTAGTTAGTTCCTGTTCTCACTTACATTATAGCAGCTGTAAACAGTTGTTCCCTCACCAAGATCTCACTTTTTCTTTGCTTTGTTGAAGGTCATGTTGAGAAGACGCAACCGTGAGAAACCTGTCCTAAAGATTCCTGCCTCATACAGGAAGTCCCTGTGTTAGCTCTTACTATGGAAACAATTACAACCTAGAACAAGCGCGTTTACATCGACCTCGCAACTGACGGAGCTGCTGTTTTAGAAAATCAACCTGACCAGAAAACTGCGCTGTATTATAAACAGTAACATCTAATATAATGTTCTATTTATTAATGACTACAAACATTCCTAAAAAGCCCTCTTTTCTCCGATAATAATACGAGTAATACATTTACATGGGAGGGTTCCAGAGCTTTTACACCGGTCTGTGTTACAGATAAGGAAATGTGTGAAGACTGGTGATGGAAGGAGAACAGGAAGTAACGAATCCTGACAAACTCAGTCTGGAGAATTCTTCCGACTTAAAAAAAAAAAAAAAAAAAAAAAAAAAAAAACCTTCGAACAAATAACAAAAGTCCAGTGTTTTGACAGCAAAAGAGCTTGCACAACATTCTGGGGAGGAAAGATGCCAGACAGTGCTCACTGAATCACAGTGTGTATGTGGAGGTGACAAATCTGTTGATGAATTCTCCTCTGAATGAGCAGTGGATAAAAGAGATACTCAGACTACTGTACTCTGAACACAGAATCACATTTCACATCCTGCTAATATCCTTACATTATTAACTACTTATTTCAAATCAGTGATTCGCTCCAGACAATACGTTATAGCCCTGGCTACACGATGGCCATGTGCATTTCTTTAAACAGCCCACAAGCTATATTCTTCTGGTTTGTACACCATTATCCCAGACTTTTACTGGTAATTCATGCGCACTAGCTACACTATATTGCCAAAGGTTTTGGGACACCGCTCCAAATCATTGAATTCGGGGGTTGGGCTCCATAAAGAGATGGATGAGTGAGTTTGGTGTGAAGGAACTTGACTGGCCTGCACAGAGTCCTGACCTCAACCTGATAGAACCCCTTTGGGATGAATTAGAGCAGAGACTGCGAGCCAGGCCTTCTCGTCCAACATCAGTGCCTGACCTCATAAATGCACTTCTAGAGGAATGGTCAAAAATTCCCATAAACACACTCCTAAACCTTGTGGAAAGCCTTCCCAGAAGAGTTGAAGCTGTTCTAGCTGCAAAGGGCGGCTAGAACAACAACTCCATATTAAATCCATGTGCATGTAAAGGCGAACATCCCAGTTTTGCAATGGCTCGCAGTCTAATTCATTGAGATGAGGCTCTAATTCATTGAGTTTGAGGTCAGGACTCTTCCTCCACACCAAACTCACTCATCCATGTCTTTATGGACCTTGCTTTGTGCACTGGTGTGCAGTCATGTTGGAACAGGAAGGGGACATCCCCAAACTATTCACACAAAGTTGGGAGCATGAAATTGTCCAAAATGGCTTGGTATGCTGAAGCATTAAGAGTTCCTTTCACTGGAACTAAGGGGCCGAGCCCAACCCCTGAAGAAAAAAAAACACCTGAATTGAATGATTTGGAGGGGCATCCCAAAACCTTCGGCAATATAGTGTAGCTCTCACATACCACACGACATCCACTAACCCAAAAGGGTAAAGGTTAATACATGCTTTCTTCAACACACATTACAGACCAGCTGAACACAAACTATATCTGCCCTCTTACGCATACACAAGCTCACCAATGCCTGTGATTGATTAATGCCGCTCTGACTAACAGGAGACACATCATCCTACCATGTCATACCCTAAAAATCTCCAGATGATTTTCTTTTGTGCCTTTAAGCTATTTTTAAACCTAAACATCAAGTTGACCTGCTATTTAAGGGCCAATATGTAATTTTTAAAGCCTCCTGCCTGTAAGACTAATCACAGTTGCAGTAAAAAAACTCCAGCAAGCCTTGCATTTTCTCTTCAAATGACCTCACACCCTCTGCTTGTTTTATGGGTTCCCTTTTTAGAGAAAAGAGCTAAACTAATTTCCAAGAAATAAACAAGAGCAAAGGCATGACAGCCTTGCAATATTAACTAGATTACACATTATATGATTATTATATATTTATTAACAACTTGTAGATTATTACAGATCTGTAACTCATTATAAGTGCAATATTTTTCACGCTCCAGGAATTAATTACGGATTATAAGGGGTGTGTGAAATCTGTAACAAGCAAAGCGCTCTTTTATTGTGCTATTATTGTGCTTCATTAAAAAAAGGTTTGATGATGCCAATCCAACAGGCCAGTTATTTCATTCTTTATGGTTATTATTCCAGATAAGCTGTCACTTGTGAATTTAATATTTTTCTGTATGAATGTCCACTGCAGCCAATCAGGGAAGGCTTACCGATGTTGGGCGGGCTTCCGTAGATGACTGGCGGCTCGGGTGGCCTGCCAGAGTGCAGTGCTGCGAGGGCTGAACCCTTCCATACCACGTGCTTACAACCTGTCAACACACACACACACACGACACTGTCAACAAACACACACACATGGCGTGAGAAAGAGCTCTGCTGTGACACGGATGTACAGGCAGAACCCTGGAATCTGGATCAGCTTCTTAAAATACAACAGTTTTTCTGCTATCATACTTCTCTTATACAAATTTTTTTTTGAAATGCCTATAAATTTCAAACTGCATTGCAGAAAGAGAGAGAGAGAGAGAGAGAGAGAGAGAGAGAGAGAGAGAGAGAGTGTGTGTGTGTGCGTGTGTGAGAGAGAGAGAGAGAGAGAGAGAGAAAGAGAGAGTGTTTCTGTGTGTGTGTGTGTGTGTGTGTGTGTGTGTGGCATGTTTTTAAGTCTTAGTGAGGACTACATTTTCCCACAAGGAAAGTACCTGACTGTTTTGACATTTGGTCAGCCCCTATTAAGAAAACTAAATGTTTTAGTTTCTTTAAGGTTAGAGTGGCAATGCAATCTTTGGAGTGGGTGTGTGTGCGCGTCCATGCATGTTAAAAGAGAAAGCAAACTCACTCTTGTTGGTGCGAAGCAGAGACTGGCGCCCCACTCCCAGCAGCGAGTTGACTCCTGGCACGCTTGCAGGAACCTCTCTCTCTAAAAGAGGACTGACTCGCTCACACACCCGCAACAGGTGATCCGGAGAAGTGTGTTTATACAGTTTCACCTACACACACACACACACACCCCAATACATTACAGACATGCATCTATCCCACAGACACAAATGCACTTTATATTCTAAACATGTGTAGCAGTATCATAGCAACTTAAAACTAAATTCTGATTTGCACCAAAACCTTTAATTAACAAATTAACAATTCACAAAAATGAACAATCATTCATATTACTATTATAGAAATTATATTACGTATTAATTAACATTTAATGACAATTATGTCTTATAATATGTTGCTTATTAATATTATTCATATTTCTATCAAATATTTTCGATTAAAAAAGTCCTACATGATTAGAATCAACATGATTTGTATTCAAAGTCGAATACACACACGCATGCACACACTGATCTTAATATTTAAGAGTCTTAATATTTAAGGCGTGCGAGATTGTGTGTGATTGTGAACATCGGTCCAATCAGGCGATGAATAAGAACAGAGAACTCTTTATGAAGTGCTTCGTTTTCCACACTGCTCTTTATCTGCCTGATCAGCAGCCTCTTCCAGCGACCGCCTACTAATTAATCACGCCTTAATTGCATTTAGCGGCATCCTATTGGACGGAAGCAAATTATTAGCCAATTAAAAACACCGCGTGTTAATCCCGCCTTCCTACCGCGTAACATGAATAAAGTCATGTGATCAAATAACATGTAGCCTAATGAGTCCTGGTTAATCCAGCAGTAATAATAATAATAATAATAATAATAATAATAATAATAATAAACATTTAATTAATGATACGCGCAAAAAGAATCGTGATTAAAATGATAAACCGCTCAATTGTCGCTGATGCAGGTGATATCACAGCCTTAACTGATTAATTACTGCTAATTAACGTGCATATTTTATTATTCCTGCTTTTGTTGTTGTTGTCATTACTGTTTAATATGAACTTGTTATTTTGATCGATATTAGTATTAGTAATCTAATGAGTAATAGTACTAAAACGCGTTAATTGGTGTGTTATTATTACTGCGTTATTAGGCTATAATTAGAGTCACTGGAATAGTTTATTCACGAGTTATTACGCTTATTATTATATCAGTGCATGCTGTAGTGTGAAAATCATTTCTAATATTAGCTTTATAAAAAAAAATAAAAAAAAAAAAAGATGGGGTGGGGGCACACAGAGTGATGGCGCCGACACCAGGTGGTTTAATGGCCGAGCTGCAGAAATCTCACTCGGGCCTGACTGAAACCGGAGGGTGAAGGCGGCGGCGGCGTGTCCGAGTCCACGCCGGAAAAGAGGCGCTGTGAGGCGGCCAAGCGAGCGAGCTAGAGCCGCAGCCTCCGAGCGCGCACACTCCCCATACACACACACACACACACACACACACACACTCCACATATATAACCAGAGCACCGTGCGCGACGACTACTAAACAACGTATGAAATAATAGCCCGTTTAAGACGCACGCACTATTTAGACACACTGTCCAGTGTAAGGTTTTTACGACAGAGCCGAACGTTCAACAGCGGCGTTGCCTCGGCAACCACAGGCGGCGTAATATTGTGATATACTGACTTATACGGTTCGGGACGGAGCTCATGAAGGAAAACAAAACAGTAAAAAAAAAATCGTGTATAAACTCGAGAGAAAAGTGGATTAAAACATCGACAACAAGCCTTCATGAGAGCGGAGCAGTGTGCTGACTCGGTTAGTTACGTAACTGATATTCCGGAGAGGGGGTGGCTACAACCGGGGGGGGTGGATCAAAACCCTTCAACTTTTTTTTCCCTTCTTCTTCTTCTTAAATAAAGATTTCTTCATCATGATCAAAATGATCGGCGATGAGATCCCAAAGTCTTCTTCTTCAACCGTTACGATATCGCGAGGAAACAAATCAAATCAATCGACACAATTATTTTAAAATTTAATAAACATCGTAAATTAATCATATAATCAATAGTTATATCAGTCCTGGTTTTACCTTTAATTAGGAAAAAAAAAATCCTCCTTAATTCCATAACCTTGCAGTCAAAAAAAAAATAATAATAATTTCATGGACTTCCCAGAAATTCCAGTTTTCCTGCTACAAACCCCAGAGCTTGTTAATGCCTTGTGCTTTGGTAAACTCCTGTCCAAAACTGGAGAGTAAATAAAATAAATCGTGTGTGTTTTACACTGTCTGTGGTTGTATTGCATGAAGCAGGGCGACTCCATATCCCGCCCAGCTCATACACACACACTCATACACACACACACACTCATACACACACACACACACTGGCGCACTCCCTCCCACCACTATCTGTCCTCACATGCAGCTCATGACGTACCTTTATTTCTAACACATTTTCCCAACTATATAATCCTAATACATGAAGCTGTCACTAAAACCCAGAGCTCCAGCTCAGTGTGACTTCAGGGTCACTGGGAGTCAGTTTTACTCTCTGCTTCAGAGTTTGTTTTTGGGGGGGATTTTTTTTCCCCTCGGATGTATTTGGGGTTATTTTTTTTCTTCCTGATTTAAAAATTGCGGGAAATTCAATTTCTTATTTTGCTCTCCAAAAACTTTTTCTCAGTTATAGGACATGCCTTACCAAATTTTCGTAACTCCCAGGGTGTTCCTTTCCAGTCCAATCTATCCTTTTGGGTAACAGCTGGAAATGGAAAACATTGTTATTCGACTCGGGTTGAATTCTAGGAAGGTCAAGGTAAGGATTTTTTTTTTAATTCAATGAAAAATGAGCGACGAATAAAGGTAAACTACAGCGCAGTACGATGCAACGCCAAGTCGCCTTGTGCAGCTTACCTCCTTCTCCTGAACCTCCCGAATCAGGGTCTGAAAAAGACACAAAAACGCAGAATTGTGTCACATTTTCTTCTAAAGACGTAGTTAATATGCTTAAATGATCAAATCGCGCACCTCTGCCGAGTCCTGACACGGTCCAGCTTCCAAAAACCGGGCTATTAGGAAGTACAGTTCTGCGCGAAGGGGAAGAATACATATGTAGCTACGTTAGCTTTGAAGAAGGGCGCCTGTGTGTGTGTGGAAAACACAAACGTGTAAAAAAATATCTCTCGACGACACATTTTACGTCTCCTATACTCACCGGATTTCAACTGCGCGGTGTGTTTGCTGTCACTAGCCATGTTTTGGTGTCGGTTTGGGGCGAAGGAGAAGGTGTGTGTGGCCGTGCCGCTGGCCGCCCTGTAGTTGTCAGTGTTTGTTCGCCACCACCAGGAAGAGCTGCGCCTCCATTCACCCAACGCACACACAGGGCAAAGTAGTTCCGGCTTCGCTTCTCATCCGTCGCTTGCGCGGTCACGACAACTAGTTCCTGTCTTTCACTCCATAACGTGCGCCGCCGGATAACCGCTGCCGGTTTTTTCCAAGGAGTTTAGCGTACCTTCGGTTTGAATTAATACTTTACACGTGTATCATCGACGGTTTTTTTAGGTTACGTTTCCGAAAAGCGTTTCTCTCTCTCTCTCTCTCTCTCTCTCTCTCTCTCTCTCTCTCTCTCTCTCTCTCACACACACACACTGCGCAGGAATACGTACGCTTTGCGAAGACTACGATGCTAACATGGACGGATTAACGAAAGGCATGTTACTTTATACCCAGTGTAACATCTGCTGATATTTGTTTATAGTCGATTTATTATATTTCTGACATTAAAAAAAAATATATAATAATAAATTCATTTACATTTGACGTTGCTTCCTCTTTCTCGCCAGCTCGACAGTGACGAATAGAAACTGCCATGTTGTCGTGTTGACTCAAAAATAACGGCTTGATTAATGTCAAGTATCCGTACTCATGTCTACGTTATGTGTTTACGTTCAAGCTAGAAATTCGACACGTATTAGGTTTGCTGGGACGATGCTGAAGGTTTAATAGAAAGGCTTGAGAAACAGTCTGTCGCTGGGATTTTGGACTCGTAAGTCCTCCATTTCTCTCCTAAATGGGAACAGGCAGTAAAATGGGGGAAGGGTAGGAAAACACGGGGGATGTAATGAATTAAAGCTCGTCACTTACACGAATCCACGTCTAATAGACACAAAACAACATGGACGACTTAGACAAAGACAACAGAGGAGATGTTTTCAGACACACACCACACCACGGAGACAGATGTCTGACCTCAGAACCAGCCTGTATAATACATACACTACAACACTACTCTGTACCTAAATGAGATAAATTCTATTAATTCCCCAGAGTGGTTCAGTGATGGCTGATACCATCAGAATAAAAATTAATGGGGTTTAAAAGCAGAGATTTCCACCGAAAACCACACTTCAATCTTGGACCATCTTCAATCTCAGAGAGCAAAATAAAAATGCACTCACACCTATAAGTCTAGTATCCGATATTCATTTCGAAAACATCTAGGCTTGAGTACACAGCAGGTCTTAATTCAGCATTATAGAGTAGGTGTTAAATGTTCAGGTATGTGCTAGGGGTTCGAAAAGTTTTTGCAATCTGGGATAACTGGAAACGAAATCCCCCAAACCTCATCCAAACATAATCCACACGATTCACTCGTGTAAATGCAGACAATAACATTATGCAGATAAAGAGCTTTTTAAATTTCTGATATTTCCATTGACATTAATACATTAGAGTCCAATTTAATCTTTTTTTTTTTGGGGGGGGGATATTGAGGTTTGAATTCAATTCATTCATTTCACGTGAAATGAAATAAATCAGAAGAGAATTGGATTGTATTTATGAAATCAGTATTAAATGTTACTGTGTTTATAATTTGTTGTGATTTTCTGCATTATAACCCGGTTAAAAGAAAATAGACTCATAAAAAGCACTAGTGTGATTAGTGTTGCGTATTCGTATTGTTTGGAGAACTGTGCCATTTTAAGTACACCTGTAGTAATTTATTTATTTTCATTCATTCATTGTCTACCGCTTATCCGATCTATTCTCGGGTCACGGGGAGCCTGTGCCTATCTCAGGCGTCATTGGGCATCAAGGCAGGATACACCCTGGACGGAGTGCCAGCCCATTGCAGGGTACACACACACACAAATTTATTCATTCATTGTCTGCCACTTATCTGATCTACACTCGGGTCACGGGGAGCCTGTGCCTATCTCAGGCGTCATTGGGCATCGAGGCAGGATACACCCTGGACGGAGTGCCAACCCATCGCAGGGCACACACACACTCTCATTCCCTCAGGCAATCACACACTACGGACAATTTAGAGATGCCAATCAACCTTGCATGTTTTTGGCCCGGGGGAGGAAACCCCCGAGGCACGGGGAGAACATACACACACACAAGGTGGGAATCAAACCCCCCACCCCGGAGGTGTGAGGCAAACGTGCTAACCACCAAGCCACCGTGCCCCCCAAGAATTTTATTTATTTTAATTTATTCATATGTATAAATGTGTGTAGTGGTGTTTTTAATATTTTTCAAATTTAGGTAGGAAAAAAACAGAGAGCCCAGGGATTTCCAAGAGATTCATTTAAATTAATTTTAGTCTAGATTAATTTTATAATCTAATCTATCTAAACGGTTAATCTGATCATTTGTATATTTTATTCCTGAGCATTCCGACAGAGCAGATACATCAGCTAATAATAATAAACACTCAATAGTAAAACCCACATGGATATGAATGTAACGTCACTGCTCTGCAGTCCCCTGGGTGTTTTAGCAGAATGATCAGAACATATATGACGTATTTCTAACACTGCACTATTTTTAGCACCTGCGGAAAAAAAAGAAATGTAATTTTCCAATCCAACTATTCAAATAATCAGACGTTTTATTCCTGAAAAATTCATCTACACAACTTCAAATATTCTAAACATTTTGTACCATTAAAGTTTCCCCTAGTTTCGTCAATTCCTAAATGTTCTCGCGTATTATTAGGGTTATTCCTCTTACACTACATTAGAGTATTCAGTACAAATTACACAGTAAGAGTAAAATACGTATATATCATTACAGGAGCAAGGAATGTAATTCTGAACTCATCCAGTCCTGAGCGCTTATGTTGCCGTTAGATTCAAGTTGACATTATTTATGACATGTTATTAAATATGGTATAAAGCTTTAGATAAGGAAACGGTTCGCTTTCTAGAATAAATGCACTATTCCAGTGTATTAACAGCATGTTAATCACTTCAATAATTAACGAGCGATTAGATTAGACCCATTAGACTTATTTTATAAATAAATTAATTCATTAATTAAATAAATACATAACAGGATGTTGACCATCAATTGTGACTTCAATTGCAGATTTCTCTCCAGGATGCAGAAAAGAAAAAGAAGATGAAGAAGAAGAAAGAAGAAGAAGAAACGGAAGAAGAAGATGAAGAATGTTTGGAAGTAAGCCTAACGTGCATTTTACAAACCACTAATTGGTCTCGTAAACACTGATTTATATCAGAGGCAAATCAGATGCTAACTTAGGAAGAACAAAGAAAAAGAAGAAGAAGATGATGAAAAAGATGATGATGAGCAGGAAGAAGAAGAAAAAGATGATGAAGAATAATAAGAAGAAGAAAACGATGAAGAAGATGAAGAAAAAGACAAAGAAGAAGAAGAAGATGGTGAATAGTAATAAGGAAAAGATAAAGAAGAGGAAATAGAAGAAGAAAAAGATGACAGAGAAGATGAAGAAGAAAAAGATGACGAAGAAGATACAGAAGAAAAAGATGACGAAGAAGATGAAGAAGAATAAGATGACGAAGAAGAAGAAAAAGACAAAGAAGATGAAGAAGAAGGTGATGATGAATAATAAGCAAAAGATAAAGAAGAGGAAATAGAAGAAGAAAAAGATGACAAAGAAGATGAAGAAAAAGATGACGAAGAAGAAGAAATAGAAGAAGAAAAAGATGACAAAGAAGATGAAGAAAAAGATGACGAAGAAGAAGAAGATGAATAGTAATAAGGAAAAGATAAAGAAGAGGAAATAGAAGAAGAAAAAGATGACGGAGAAGATGAAGAAGAAAAAGATGATGAAGAAGATATAGAAGAAGAAGATGATGAAGAAGAAGATGAAGAAGAAAAAGATGACGGAGAAGATATAGAAGAAAAAGATGACGAAGAAGATAAAGAAGAAAAAGATGACAAAGAAGATGAAGAAGAAAAAGATGACGAAGAAGAAGAAAAAGACAAAGATGAAGAAGAAGATGATGATGAATAATAAGGAAAAGATAAAGAAGAGGAAATAGAAGACGAAAAAGATGACGAAGATGAAGAAGAAGATGATGAATAGTAATAAGGAAAAGATAAAGAAGAGGAAATAGAAGAAGAAAAAGATGACGAAGAAAAAGACAAAGAAGATGAAGACGAAAAAGTTGAAGAAGAAGAAAAAGAATGTTTTTGAGCAAACCTACATTGTCCTCCTCGGCTACTCATATTTGCTCATAGTGTGTAGTCAGTAGTAAGAAACGTCTCAGCTTGATAGAACGTCGTATGAAAGCAGTATCACACTCACAGTCCTGCTGCAATACTGAACATCAGCATGGCTACGATTACCTGCGACTGATACAAACAGCATGATTGCATGTGTGAGTAAATATAACCTGCCTAAAGTGTTCTTCTCAGCAGGAGCTAGAGAGCGTCTTCGGCTGGCTGGGATCGGGTCGGATCGGATCGGATGGTGTGGCTTAGCTAGGAGTAGAAGATTCAGGCAGTCACTCTGAGAATCTGTGAGATAAAACGTATCAGCTATCAGATAATCATTAATTTATTTAAATGCAAGTTAAATAAGCAGTTATGAAGTAAATCTGTGTAACATGTTCATGTACCCTGCAAGAAACAAGCTTCTGTAGTGAGATAAGTTGAGAAACGAAACAGCTTGAAACTTCCTGTATAGCAGTCTACATTCTGCCACCATATTATCTGACGTGGAGATACCCGGGAGCCCAAAATAAATAAGTAATTAATTAAATATACCATGTCCTCATAGCTAGTCATGGCCACAAATACTCACCAAAGACACTTCCTCTGTTGCCTACATACATTATGTTGCCAAAGGTTTTGGGACGTCTGCTTTTACATGCACATGAACTTAATATAAAGTTTGCCTTAGATGCCTTTGCATCCCACTCTTCTGGGAAGGCTTTCCACAAGGTTTAGGAGTGTGTTTGTGGGAATTTTTGACCGTTCCTCTAGAAGCACATTTGTGAGGTCAGGCACTGATGTTGGATGAGAAGGCCTGGCTCGCAGTCTCCGCTCTAATTCATCCCAAAGGGGTTCTATGGGGTTGAGGTCAGGACTCTGTGACGTTCCTCCACACCGAACTCTCTCATCCATGTCTTTATGGAGCTTGCTTTGTGCACTGGTGTGCAGTCATGTTGGAACAGGAAGGGGTCATCCCCAAACTGTTCCCACAAAGTTGGGAGCATGAAATTGTCCGAAATGTCTTGGTATGCGGAAGCATTAAGAGTTCCTTTCACTGGAACTAAGGGGCGAAGTCCAACCGCTGAAAAACAACACCCGGATTCAATGATTTGGAGGGGCGTCCCAAAACTTTTGGCAATATAGTGTACCTTATAAATAACTAAACCTTCTCACTTTTCTTATAAACATCTCTCTACAGCTCTAAAGTTCATTTCTGACTTCTTGTTTGATTTCAAGTGTAATTCAGCTAGTTCATAACTACATGTGGTGTGTGTGTGTGTGTGTGTTTGTGAAACCAGGCCTGTTTTACCTCAGAAGAAGGAAAGCTCTTATTTCAGTTTTACTTCTGCTCTTCGTGTCCAAGTCTCTCAGATGTAAATACATCTTGCTCAGACTCTGAACTGAGTTTCGCTCGAGATATAAGTATTACCACATTCTTTTGTGGAGTTCAGTCTGAGTCACAGTGGGGTTTGGTGCTGGTGGTGGTGGTGGTGGTGGCGGTGGGGCGGAGGGGATCGAGACAGGACTGTTAGGAGACATGATAACGTACAGGGAGCTCTTGAATGATTTAACAAACTGTACACTCTCAGACAACAAGCCACTAAGCGGTATCATACCTAGCTTTTTTGATCATTTGTTCCTTTTAGTACGTATCTTTCACCTGGAAAAGTGGATATACCTTTTAGGGGAAAGATGTAAAGATTCACTATATGCTATATTACTTTCTAATTGAAAAGAAACCTTTAGAGAATCACTTCAGTGACTATTCCTAAAGTGTATTAGTGTGTGTGTGTGTGTGTGTGTGTGTGAGAGAGAGGAGAGAGAGACAGAGAGAGAGGAAATTGAAAGCTTTAAACCTGAATAAACAAATGCAGAACACACTGATCTCTCTGAAATCACATTGAACATAATTTTTTTTTATTTTTAATTGGATTTATTTGATGTCATGAAAGCAGTGATGTAGTGGCTTTGCTCAACCACTGGAGGTCAGAAACACTCCAAAGTGCCTGATAAGGGTCAAAGGTTACCAAGCCTAGCAGGTAAAGTTTTTTTTCTATGTTGCTTTGATATGATATGAAGTCATGCTTCAATTCTGTTGATTGAGTTGATTGGTTGTTTTCTGAGACTTTAAAAATCCTATGTATGGTCATGTGACACACCACACCGTTGTTGATTATTTTCCCATAGCAGTAATTGCTCAAGAGTTTTATAAATCACATATTACAGCAATATGGAAATAAAAGTACAATTTGTACATATTTGTACAATTTCACATATTTTAATTGATAAATAAAATATTTAACATGTTTCTTTTTGTTGTTGTTGTTTGTAGGATTATTATGGATTATGTGGAACCTTGTGATTTGTCATAAAACCTGCACTACTGTACATTCAGCTTCTGACCAATCAGATTGGAGCATTCAGCAGCACTGTGGTATACACCAAATCATGCATAACATTATGACCACCTGCCTAGTATTGTGTTGGTCTGCCCTTGTGCTGCCAAAACAGCCCTGATCCGTCATGCACTGTGTATTCTGACACCTTTCTATCAGAACCAGCATTAACTTCTTCAGCATTTTGAGCAACAGTAGCTCGTCTGTTGGATCGGATCACACGGGCCAGCCTTCAATCCCCACGTCCATCAATGAGCCTTGGCCGCCCATGACCCTGTCTCCGGTTCACCACTGTTCCTTCCTTGGACCACTTTTGATAGATACTGACCACTGCAGACCAGGAACACCCCACAAGAGCTGCAGTTTTGGAGATGTTCTGATCCAGTGGTCTAGCCATCACAATTTGGCCCTTGTCAAACTCGCTCAAATCCTTACACTTGTCCATTTTTCCTGCTTCTAACACATCAACTTTGAGGACAAAATGTTCACTTGCTGCCTAATATATCCCACCCACTAACAGGTGCCATGATGAAGAGATAATCAGTGTTACTCACTTCACCTGTCGCTGCTCATAATGTTATGCCTGATCGTTGTAAATATTCAATAATCAGCTGTGGTAGTTTCTACAACACCTACAGTTTTAACTGCTGAGAAATTCAGAGTCTCTGAATAATCGAATTGGAAATGTTACACAACATGTTTACACACCACACTCACACATTTTCTTAAAGTGGTGTTTCATGGCCTGTATTTGCATATTGGATGTCTTTACTTTTATTTAATCCTGTAATATCTCTTGTTCTCATCAACACCATGACAGGTATAAGTTCTCGGTTTCTTAAAGTAACACAACCTAAACCACTGCAGTGGCAGTTTCTCACTTTGACTAGGATGTGCACAAGTTAATTTCTCTCGAATGAAATGAAAGCAGTTACTCTAGAAATGTTTCGCTCATGTGGCTTTGTGTTGCAGGCGTGACCAGGAAGACTGGCCATTCGATGCAGTTAGAAACGTAAGTCACGTGGCTTCCAGGTGGAGAAATAATTCTGCTTTTATACAGTTATGTCTTCCTAAGTTTCCTAAAGTGATCAAAGTGTATTAAAGACTCCTACGCAAAACCACACAAAATGGTGTACACTGCAAGCACGTGAGGCAACAAGTTGTACAGCATACATAGATAGATAGACAGACAGACAGATAGATAGATACATACATACGTAGATAGATAGATACATAAGATAGATACGTACATACATAGATAGATAGATACATAAGATAGATAGATAGACAGGCAGATAGATACATACATACGTAGATAGATAGATACATAAGATAGATAGACAGGCAGATAGATACGTACATACATAGATAGATAGATACGTAGATAGATAGACAGACAGACAGATAGATACATACATACGTAGATAGATAGATACGTAGATAGATAGACAGACAGACAGATAGATACATACATACGTAGATAGATAGATACGTAGATAGATAGACAGACAGACAGATAGATACATACATACGTAGATAGATACGTAGATAGATAGACAGACAGACAGATAGATACATACATACGTAGATAGATAGATACATAAGATAGATAGACAGATACATAAGATAGATACGTACATACATAGATAGATAGATACGTAGATAGATAGACAGACAGACAGATAGATACATATGTAGATAGATAGATAGATACATAAGATAGATAGACAGGCAGATAGATACATACATAGATAGATAGATACGTAGATAGATGGATAGACAGACAGACAGATAGATACATACATACGTAGATAGATAGATACGTAGATAGATAGACAGACAGACAGATAGATACATACATACGTAGATAGATACGTAGATAGATAGACAGACAGACAGATAGATACATACATACGTAGATAGATAGATACATAAGATAGATAGACAGATACATAAGATAGATACGTACATACATAGATAGATACGTAGATAGATAGACAGACAGACAGATAGATACATATGTAGATAGATAGATAGATACATAAGATAGATAGACAGGCAGATAGATACATACATAGATAGATAGATATGTAGATAGATAGATAGATAGACAGGCAGATAGATAGATAGATAGATAGATAGATAGATAGATAGATAGATAGATAGATAGATAGATAGATAGATAGATAGATAGATAGATAGATAGATAGATAGATAGATAGATAGATAGATAGATAAAAACTTTATTGATAGATAGAGACTGTGTGTGAGAGAGAGGGAGAGAAAGAGAGAGAGAGAGTCAGGTCTTGAAGGGTGCTGTAGAGCAGCAGAAAGAACAATGTGTGCTATTAATATGGGGGAATATGTGTATGGGTAACATGTATGGAATAAAATGCTGTTTTAGGAAAATAATGAGCTTTGGGGTGATGTCATGAAGCTTGAGTTATTGTTTAAGCGACCAAAAAATTCAGTGACCAATGTTGATTATTTTCCTTTAACAGCATGCCGTAGTTCTGTTACTGAAGAATGGCACATCAGACCCGTATCTATAGTCACATGTAAGGTGGTTTAACATCCAACAATCGTTAGTTACTGTTATCTTTTACATTATTGAAGCTGTAAACAGCCATTTCCTTCACCAAAGACTTTCTCGCTCTCTCAACTTTTAACCAAAAAAACCACAAAGACTTTTTCTTTAAGACTGCTTAGACTGTGACTTACTGAGCCTGTATGTGGATGTATTCACTGATAGAGACTCAAAGCTCTTCTGGATGATAAGGACATCTGGCAAAATGCTAGAAGTGTAAATGCTTCTGTGGCGGAAAAGTTGACACCGGTGACTCCTTCCAAAAAAACAACAACAACAAAGTTTACCTGGAGTATGCACTTTACAAATCTGTGTAAGCTGTTACAACAGAAATATCTTTAATACTGAGAATTCCACATTTCATGTATATCACTTATCAAAGTATTACTTTATTAATCATCCAGGACGAGTCAAATCCCCACATCATCATGTTCCTCAGACGTGACGTGAATAAACCCAGTGCTGTTTCTACACAGGACCAGATTATTGGCTGATTTCATGGCCTACATGAAGCAGGCCTTTACATTCCCTCTTCTGTTCCCAAGCGTTTTGTAACACTGCTGACCTTTCACTTCCTGACATCAGCAGTTGTATTTAGTGTATGTGTGTGTGTGTGTGCGCAAGGGATAGTTTAGGGTCACGTGGCTGTGTCACATGTAGAGAAACCCAGTGAAAGGCCTTTGTGGCTACTGGTTGGATCATCACCAACAGGTTAAACCTCTAAACTAAGACAGTGACATCAGTGTAAATGTTTAGAACCACACACACACACACATACACACACATATGAACACACGCTCAAAGACACAGATACACACACACGCATACACACACGAACACAGACTCAGAGACACACACACTCAGACATACAGATACACACTCACATGAACACAGACTCAGATACACACACACACACACTCAGACATACAGATACACACTCACATGAACACAGACTCAGATACACACACACACACACACTCAGACATACAGATACACACTCACATATACAGACTCAGAGACACAGATACACACACACACACTCAGAGACAGATACATACACATATGAACACATACTCAGAGACACAGATACACACACACACAGATACTCACACATACAGTGGGGCAAAAAAGTATTTAGTCAGCCACCAATTGTGCAAGTTCTCCCACTTAAAAAGATGAGAGAGGCCTGTAATTTTCATCATAGGTACACTTCAACTATGAGAGACAGAATGAGAAAAAAATCCAGAAAATCACATTGTCTGATTTTTAAAGAATTTATTTGCAAGTTATGGTGGAAAATAAGTATTTGGTCAATAACAAAAGTTCATCTCAATACTTTGTTATATACCCTTTGTTGGCAATGACGCACACAGGTTTTTACACACTGTTGCTGGTAGTTTGGCCCATTCCTCCATGCAGATCTCCTCTAGAGCAGTGATGTTTTGGGGCTGTCGCTGGGCAACACGGATTTTCAACTCCCTCCAAAGATTTTCTATGGGGTTGAGATCTGGAGACTGGCTAGGCCACTCCAGGACCTTGAAATGCTTCTTACGAAGCCACTCCTTCGTTGCCCGGGCGATGTGTTTGGGATCATTGTCATGCTGAAAGACCCAGCCACGTTTCATCTTCAATGCCCTTGCTGATGGAAGGAGGTTTTTACTCAAAATCTCACGATACATGGCCCCATTCATTCTTTCCTTTACACGGATCAGTCGTCCTGGTCCCTTTGCAGAAAAACAGCCCCAAAGCATGATGTTTCCACCCCCATGCTTCACAGTAGGTATGGTGTTCTTTGGATGCAACTCAGCATTCTTTCTCCTCCAAACACGACAAGTTGAGTTTTTACCAAAAAGTTCTATTTTGGTTTCATCTGACCATATGACATTCTCCCAATCCTCTTCTGGATCATCCAAATGCTCTCTAGCAAACTTCAGACAGGCCGGACATGTACTGGCTTAAGCAGGGGGACACGTCTGGCACTGCAGGATTTGAGTCCCTGGCGGCGTAGTGTGTTACTGATGGTAGCCTTTGTTACTTTGGTCCCAGCTCTCTGCAGGTCATTCACTAGGTCCCCCCGTGTGGTTCTGGGATTTTTGCTCACCGTTCTTGTGATCATTTTGACCCCACGGGGTGAGATCTTGCGTGGAGCCCCAGATCGAGGGAGATTATCAGTGGTCTTGTATGTCTTCCATTTTCTAATAATTGCTCCCACAGTTGATTTCTTAACACCAAGCTGCTTACCTATTGCAGATTCAGTCTTCCCAGCCTGGTGCAGGTCTACAATTTTGTTTCTGGTGTCCTTTGACAGCTCTTTGGTCTTGGCCATAGTGGAGTTTGGAGTCTGACTGTTTGAGGTTGTGGACAGGTGTCTTTTATACTGATAACGAGTTCAAACAGGTGCCATTAATACAGGTAACGAGTGGAGGACAGAGGAGCCTCTTAAAGAAGAAGTTACAGGTCTGTGAGAGTCAGAAATCTTGCTTTTTTGTAGGTGACCAAATACTTATTTTCCAACATAATTTGCAAATAAATTCTTTAAAAATCAGACAATGTGATTTTCTGGATTTTTTTTTCTCATTCTGTCTCTCATAGTTGAAGTGTACCTATGATGAAAATTACAGGCCTCTCTCATCTTTTTAAGTGGGAGAACTTGCACAATTGGTGGCTGACTAAATACTTTTTTGCCCCACTGTATGCACACACACTCAGTGACACAGATACACACACCCATATGAACACACACTCAGAGACAGATACTCACAAACACACATATGAACACATACTCAGAGACACAGATACACACACATATGAACACACACTCAGAGACACAGATACACACACGAACACAGACTCAGAGACATAGATACACACACACATATGCACACACTCAGAGATACAGATACTCACACACACACGCATACACTCACACATGAACAGACTCGGAGACACAGATACACACACATATGCACACACACTCATACATATATACATATACATATATATGAACACACACTCGGAGACACAGACACTCACACACACGCATACACTCACACATGAACAGACTCAGAGACACAGATACACACACACATATATATGCACACACACTCAGACACAGATACTCACACACACACGCATACACTCACACATAAACACAGATACACACATATATTCACACACACATGAACACAGACTCAGAGACACAGATACACACACATATATATTCACACACACACTCAGAGACACAGATACTCACACACACACAGAGACATACACATATACAGTCAAGCCCGAAATTATTCATACCCCTGGCAAATTCTGACTTAAAGTCACTTTTAATCAACCAGCAAGTTTTTTTTTGACCGGAAATGACACAGGCTTCTCCCAGAAGATAATAAGACGATGTACAAGAGGCATCATTGTGGAAAAAAATATTTCTCAGCTTTTATTTACATTTGAACAAAAAGTGGCATGTCCAAAATTATTCAGACCCTTTGCAAACTGTCACAGTCCATATAGTCCAAGCTGTTCTAAAGCATCCTAGTTACCCTGATTCGTTGGGAACAGCTGTTTTAATCAACTCAACAGGTGAAAAACAGAAGCTCTCTGCTGTTGGTTTGTGGACAGTCATGGCTAAGACAAAGGAGCTCACTGAGGACCTGCGGCTGCGCATTGTGGCTGCTCACAAGTCAGGAAAGGGCTATAAGACCATATCTAAATGTTTTGAAGTTCCAGTGGCTACAGTGCAAAGTATTATTAAAAAATACAAGACGTTCCGCACTGTGAAAAATCTCAGAGGACGTGGTCGGAAGCCAAAAGTGACACCTGTGCTGGCCAGGAGGATAGTGAGAGAGGTAAAAAAGAATCCAAGGATCACCACCAAGGCCATCCTGATGAATCTGGGCTCTGCTGGTGGCAACATGTCATGGCAGACAGTCCAACGGATACTGCACACCGCTGGGTTCCACGGACGCAGACCAAGGAGGACACTGCTTCTACAGATAAGGCACACAAAAGCCCGCTTGGCCTTTGCGAATGCTCATCTGGACAAAGAAGAAGACTTCTGGTCTTCTGTTTTATGGTCAGATGAAACAAAAATTGAATTGTTTGGCCACAATGATGTAGCCTTCATTTGGTGTAAAAAAGGAGAAGCCTTCAACCCTAAGAACATCATCCCCACTGTCAAACGTGGTGGTGGGAACCTAATGTTTCTCAGCCGGTGGACCAGGGAACCTAATCACAGTAAACGGCACCATGAAAAAGGAGCAATACATCAAAATTCTCAACAACAACATCAGGCAGTCTGCAGAGAAACTTGGCCTTGCGCACCAGTGGACATTTCAGCATGACAACGACCCAAAACACACAGCAAAAGTGGTGAAGAAATGGATAGCAGACAAGAACATTAACGTTTTGCAGTGGCCCAGCCAGAGTCCTGACTTAAATCCAACTGAGAATCTGTGGAGGGAGCTAAAGATCAGGGTGATGGCAAGGAGACCCTCCAACCTGAAAGAGTTGGAGCTCATCGCTAAAGATGAATGGGCAAAAATACCAGTGGAGACATGCAAAAAGCTGGTCAGCAATTATAGGAAGCGTTTGATTGCTGTAATAGCCAATAAAGGCTTTTTTATTGATTATTGAGAAGGGTCTGAATAATTTTGGACATGCCACTTTTTGTTCAAATGTAAATAAAAGTAATAATTTTTTCCACAATGATGCCTCTTGTACATCGTCTTATTATCTTCTGGGAGACGCCTGTGTCATTTCTAATCAAGAAAAAACTTGCTGGTTGAATAAAAGTAACTTTAAGTCAGAATTTGCCAGGGGTATGAATAATTTCGGGCTTGATTGTATACGCACACACACTCAGAGATACAGATACTTACACACACGCATACACTCACACATGAACAGACTCAGAGACACAGATACACACACATATATATTCACACACACTCAGAGACAAAGATACTCACACACACGCATACACTCACACATGAACAGACTCAGAGACACAGATACACACACATATATATTCACACACACTCAGAGACAAAGATACTCACACACACGCATACACTCACACATGAACACAGACTCAGAGACACAGATACACACATATATATTCACATTCACACACACACACTCAGAGACACAGATACTCACACACACTCAGAGATACAGATACTTACACACACGCATACACTCACACATGAACAGACTCAGAGACACAGATACACACACATATATATTCACACACACTCAGAGACACAGATACTCACACACACGCATACACTCACACATGAACACAGACTCAGAGACACAGATACACACATATATATTCACACACACACACTCAGAGACACAGATACTCACACACTCAGAGACACACATATATATGCACACACACTCAGAGACAGATACTCACACACACATGCATACACTCACACATAAACACAGATACACATATATATTCACACACACTCAGAGACACAGATACACACACATATATTCACACACACTCAGAGACACAGATATTCACACACACGCATACACACACATGAACATACTCAGAGACACAGATACTCGCACACACTCAGAGACACACTCAGAGACACACATATATATGCACACACACTCAGAGACACAGATACACACACATATATTCACACACACTCAGAGACACAGATACTCACACACACTCAGAGACACACATATATATGCACACACGCTCAGAGACACAGATACTCACACACATGCATACACTCACACACATATATGCACACACATTCATACATGCTCAAGACACACGCACACACACTCAGAGACACACACACAGACACACATGCAGCACCTCTTTTTCTTTCATGGTTTTATTTGAAAACATCTTCACAGACAATATCCCAGGTCAGCCAGGCAGGCGGATCTCCACAAGCAAGTCAAGTTCAGATTCAGAACGAACGTCACTCTCAGCACCCTGCGTTTATTGCTATGGTTATGTGCCGCTTCCTTAAGGGTCATGTTCAAATTAGAAAATTCAAAAAAATCCGGGAAAAAAAAGTAATAATAATAAAATAAAATAAAAAATACACAAATCCCAATCTGCCTATTAAAGAGAATTAAAAAAAAAAAAAACGTTCACACAATTTTTTTCCCCTTTTAGTCGCAATCTTTCATCGGGTGATGCTCTTATTATTACACATTATACAAGAGATAGGAATTGAAAAACCAAGAAGACTAAAAACACACACTAAACTCATGATCCTGAATGTCCAGATGACTCATTCAGCGTGGCACAAACATTAAGCACGTGTTGTTGTTGTTGTTACGTTACTGGAGGGGACGCAGGACGCGGGTTTTCCGACTGACTAAAAAGTTATGAACTGATATGGCTGCTGCTGCTGCTGGTGAAACATTTAAGGAGGAAAAAAAACAACAACAAAAGAAACGTTTTCTTGTTTTTCGTCGACGGATCTCTCCGATCCGGTGATAACAGGGTAGAACAGGGACGTCTGGGAGGAGTGTGAGGCTTGCTAAGTAAATCTACAATGACAAGTCTAAAAAAAGTTAGCATCTTACAAAATACTCAATAAAGAATAAAAAAAAGTCTTTTCCGTTCCCCAGAAAACCGACTAGAGTCACTCCTTGGCTTCTGCCTCGGCCTCAGTGGTCGCAGATTCCTGAACGGCAGAAAGAAAAAGAAAAAAGAGAGGGATGAATATATGTTGCACTTGTTGTATCTTCCTGCTGTGGAAATGGAGCAGATTGTGTTAGTTGTAAATCCTGTTAAACCCAAAAAAACACTCGGGTTAGTACAGCACTGTTTCTTACAAACACACGTGTGTGAAAGAACACTGCAAAGCCAGAAAAAAAATAAAAATAAATAATCATTGATTGTTAGCTTTTAGTTTGACAAAGCCTCCACAAACAGTACAGCTACACAACAATCTACATTAATTAACAGAATCGCAACTCTGTGATTGGCTGAGGTTAAAGAGGATGCTCCCTGTAGGCGGAGCTAAATACAGGGGCGTTGGTCTGACAACATGGGACACGGTACTGTAGATGTAAACAAGCACGGCAGAAAAGTCGTGGAATAACGCTACACTCACGACCGTTCGTTCTAACCAACGCAGCTGTAGAAAGCACAAAGTATCAAGAAGGAATTCTGACTAATCTCAGCCTCTCTTGAAGGAACTCAAGCAAACCCACCCACTCCAGGAGGAATTCCAACTAATCACACCCACTACAACAGAAATTCTACACAATCCTGAAGGAATTCTGACCAATCCCACTCACTCCTGAAGGAATTCTGACCAATCCCACTCACTCCTGAAGGAATTCTGACCAATTCCATTCACCCCTGAAGGAATTCTGACCAATCCCAGCCGCTCCTACAGAAAGTTCACCAATTGTGCCCCCTCCCAAAGGAATTCTGACCCATCTCACCTGCTCCTGAAGGAATTCTGACCAATTCCACTCACTCCCAAATCAACCAACGCTGACCAATGGCAACCACTCCTACAGAAAGTTCACCAATTGCATCCACTCCCAAAGGGATTCTGACCCATCCCACCCACTCCTGAAGGAATTCTAACCCATCCCACCTGATCCTGAAAAAATCCTGATCAATCCCACCTGGTTCAGAAGGAATTCTGTCCAATTGCACTAACCCCTTAAAGCGTTCGGACTAATCCCAATCAACTCCTACAGAAAGTTCACCAATCCCATCCACTTCCAAAGAAATTCTGATCAATCTCTCCCACTCCCAGAGGAATTTTGTCAATCAATCTCACCTGCAATAGATATTTTTAAATCAATTTCCCAAAATATAAACCAGTTAGCCATTTAAACGCTAGTATCATGTGACCAGGAGAAAGCATTTAGAAAGAACGCATGAAATGTATCACACAGCAGGTTAACTTTTCTACTTTTCCACAGCAGTACAAATCCACCCAGTCCTACAAACTTCAGTGTTGGGGGTCAAGCCATCGCAGCCCTCATGTACACGTTTTATGCAGAAAACAGATACGTTATTTTTTTTGTAAAGCAATAGCTTTTTTAAACGTCCATTTTGAAAAGGGAGTGATGTGGAGGTGGTGCTGTTAGAGATCTTCACTGATGCTACTGATGAGAGAAGCTCAGAGAAAAGGCTGGCTAGTCAAAGGAAGGTTGTCTAGTGAGTTTATTGTTTCTAATATTAAATGAAATGTAATGTGTAATAAAATACTATATATCCGAGTAACTTCGGTTTTATGCGTCTTGAGCCTGTTACACCTCTCTGCAGGTGACATCCACACTTCTTAGGCTCTTAACCTGCTTTAGCTAATTGGCTATGTTTGGCGTAAAGAGACTATTGTGTAGGTTTCATTTTATACTGCATCATCACATTCATTCCAGCGATCTTATTTTCATTTCATTATCTGTCTCAGTATTGGCCAACACCCAGGACTCCATTAATAGCACACACGTGCAAAAATATGCAATCTGAGCATCGAATAGCTAAGAGGTTTATCTGAATGAATGAACAGCATCCTGTATAATTAAGCCGGCTTCGAGCCACGAGCACGTTCACCTCACAGCAGTGACGTTTAAAGACAAAACAAACACTATTATTATCATGTGTTACGGGTGGCAGGGCTGTGGTTGGACCACTAGGGGGCTCTCAGTAGGGGTTTATCCTGTCATGTCTGTTTATGTTTATGTTTCTGGCCATGTGCGTGTTTAAGCCCCGCCCTAGCCTAATGTGTGTTCCTACCCCTGCGCACCTGTCCCCAATGTGTCATGATTGTTCCCTGATTATGTTCTCTATTTATAGTCCTGTCTTTGTCTTCATTGGTTGCTAGTCCTCGTTCGTGTGTAGGCCGATGTAGTGTCGCGGTTTTTGTTCCATGTCCTTGTTTCATGTTTTATGTTAAATAAACCCCTTGTCCGTGTTAAGCTTCGCGTTGGGTCTGTTATATCCAGCCGGACACTACCGGCCGTAACAGAAGGACTAGCCCCAACCGAACAGATCCAGCACGAAGCTTCCGCGAGAATGTTAGTTTTTCGTTTCCGGGTTTTATTGTTTTGCTCGTTTTTAGTTTGCGCTCCGAGTGTTTTTGGGGTTTTTTTTTTTTTTTATTCTGCCCCTCTCTCCGCCCGTGGTTAGGGAAAGGAGGAGGGTCCTGGCAGAATGTTTTTGGATTCGTGTAGAACCGGCTCCCGCTTCGTCCATGTTCCTATGGGGGGCGTTGCCCCACGATGTAGCTTCCGTGGGGGGCGTGGCCCCGTTTTTATCCAGCGGAGGAGAGCTCCGGCCACGAGTCGGAGTTCTAAGTTTTTGTTTCCGGCTCTCGCTCCGCCTAGGTTCCGGTGGGTGGGCGTCACCCCACGATGTAGCTTCCGTGGGGGGCGCTGCCCCAGTGCTTGCTAGCGGAGGAGAGTTCCGGCCAGGGCCCTGGACCTTGGGCTTTTTTATTTTTTTTTCTTTGCTCCAACTCTCGCTCCACCCAGGTACGATGTAGCTTCCGTGGGGGGCGCTGCCCCAATCCTCGCTAGCGGAGGAGAGTTTCGGCAGTACCTGGCTCCCGCCCTCCCGCCCCTTGAGAAGTTCCAGACCCCAGCGAGACGGAAATCGTCGCCTCGGAGCCATCGTTCTTCGGTGGACGTCGCTCAGCGCGAGTGCCCGGCGGTGGACGTCGCTCGGCGCTGCTGCTCAGCGGTGGACGTCGCTCGGCGCTGCTGCTCGGCGGTGGACGTCGCTTGGCCCTGCTGCTCAGCTGTGGACGTCACTCGGCTCTGCTGCTTGGCTGTGGACGTCGCGTTGGGCCCTTTGGCCTTGCCGTCAGGTCCTGTGCTCCCCCCACTTGTCTCGCTCCTGCTTCTCACTCCCCCCACGTGCCTCGCCTTGACCCTCGTTCCCCCCACTTGCCTCGCCCTGCTTCTCGCTCCCCCCACCGGCCTCTCTACGTTCCTAGCTCCTCCTCAGGACCCATCGCTGGACCGGACTTTTTGGGGAGGGCTAAGGTTTGGCGTGTCGGGAGCCGCGCCTTTGAGAGGGGGGAGATGTTACGGGTGGCAGGGCTGTGGTTGGACCACTAGGGGGCTCTCAGTAGGGGTTTATCCTGTCATGTCTGTTTATGTTTATGTTTCTGGCCATGTGCGTGTTTAAGCCCCGCCCTAGCCTAATGTGTGTTCCTACCCCTGCGCACCTGTCCCCAATGTGTCATTATTGTTCCCTGATTATGTTCTCTATTTATAGTCCTGTCTTTGTCTTCATTGGTTGCTAGTCCTCTTTCGTGTGTAGGCCGATGTAGTGTCGCGGTTTTTGTTCCATGTCCTTGTTTCATGTTTTATGTTAAATAAACCCCTTGTCCGTGTTAAGCTTCGCGTTGGGTCTGTTATATCCAGCCCGACACTACCGGCCGTAACATCATGACACTGACAGCTCTATTCAACTATTCTATAAAATACTACAAGCTTCTCTGATGCCAAAAGCAGACCCTGTGATGATCAACAACATTCAGTGTTCAAGATTTCTAACAGCACGTGAAGTCTTGCAAGAATTGCGTCATTTTCACCCTCACAAACCGCCTGGCTAACAAACGGACATTAATTATGGATCTTACCACAACCGCAACAGCTTTATTTACAACTGAAATGGCTTCTTGGCTGTTATGTGACTCTTACTGAAAGTAAGAGTGATTTGGTGTTAAAGAGGGCGGAAGGGGCAGTGGTAGTTCAGTGGATAAGATGATGGGTGGAGGATCAGAAAGCTGTGAGTTTAAATCCCAGGACCAACAAGGGGCTGTCCCTGAGCAAAGCCCTGAACTGCTCAGTTGTATAAATAAGTTAAATAAATGGAAGTGTCTCGGGATAAGCGGATCTGCCAAAATGCAGTAAATGTGAACAGCCAATAGCGTTCGAGGTATGCTGTGTCTAAAAAAACAGCAGGCTAGCTAAATATGACACGGAGATTAACAAGAGCTTTTAACTTATTCTTACTAATGATGAGCCCGGATGGTGTGTAAAGACTGAAAGGCGTTCTTGTTAAGTCTGACAGAGCAACATGTGTGCATGAAGATTCACTGCAAAAAAAGATCCATCAAGAAAGAAATGTTTACTGCTAGCAAGCTACTAATGTAGAGCAAGATCCAGCTCTGGGGGCGGGGCAAACCTTCTACTCAGCAATAAAGCAGTGTTATATTTAATCACAAAATTAAAATTTCTAAAATCTTTATTTTTGTACTTAAAAATTACTATTTATAGATATAACAGTATTCATGGGAAAAAATAGAATTAGTTTCGAGTTTAGAAAGTTAACATTTATGATTAAATTTATAACAATTATATTTAAAATAGAATAAAAAAGGAGTTTTTTTCCCATTTTAATTTAAAAAAAAAAGACACTCCTCAATTTCATCTTCAGCTAACGAATTCACCGCTAGAAATTTCTCCATTGCAGGACAGTGTGAATGCAGCTAAAAAACACAGTGCAGACGTTCAGCTGAACACAGTGACATGTCCAGACACACACGGCAGTGTCACTCTTCACACTCTCGTACCCTTTACTCTCACTGTCTTCTTCTGTCCTGTGACGGACAGCAGGGTGGGGGAAGGGCTTCTCGGAGCTGACACAGTGACAGAAGAACGAGAGATGCAGATCTACGTGTGTGTATGTATGTGTGTGTGTGTGTGTGTGTGTGTGTGTGTGTGTGTGTGTGTGAGAGAGAGAGAGAGAGAGAGAGAGGTTGGGAAATGAAAATTAAATAGAGGCTATGATGATTAAGTAAAGTGCTGCTCAAAGGCAGAAAGATTAGAACAGTTTCCTGTTGATCTTATTCGTAATATCCCGTTGCTCTTAGTCGATAGATTAAGAGACGTTGCTTAATGCTGTTACAGAAAGCCGCATGAACACATGCAACTCCTGAAGCTCAAGCCTTTATCACATGCAGCTTCAATGTTTAACATTTGTGCACAGGGTTTTCCCACAACTGCGGTGCTGAAGCTCAACTTTAAAACTCTGAATCTAAAAAAACTTGCATTTAAACAATAAAAATCCATTTGCATCCTAATCATTTTTATTTTATTTTTTACAAAGTTTCTTTGCTGAAATTGTCTGCATTTTGTTTAGTGAAGAATTAGCAAATGTGCATAATTGTGGTTAAGCAGCAGCCATGCTAATGTCATGAGGGAATTAAGAATGTATTAATAATTTTATAATTATTGATCATTTTAATAATTTTATAATTAATAAATGATTTTTAATCATTTTAAAAATAAGGAGAGGATTTCATTTTGTGAATTTTTCAATTTTCCGGAATTGAAAACATCTATCTTTATTTACATGTTAATTAATAAATGTAATATCAGTGAGACACAAATAGCACCCCAATCACGGACTTATCCTTAAAGCTTCTACAAGACAAATACTTCCATCATAATTACCCATAATGCTTTGTAAATATTGCTATATCCAAAACATTTCATTCGCATTTGTATAGTTTATAAAGGTCATGGTTATGTAATAATAATGCTTATCATTTTCATTTGAGTAATAAAAGTGTTTAAGTAACTCTCTCACCCCCTCTGGCTTGGTCTCTCCATTCTCAGTGGGCACCGCCTCTTTCTCCTCCTTCTTCCCTTTGGCTCCGCCCTTCTTTCCTTTCACTGCTTTGTCGTCAGATGCCTTCTGTGAACAACAATCAGGACACGGTGTATCAGCTCGACGCTGAACAATGTTGCAGCCAGCTTTCAGGACGTACAGACAGAGCCGAAGTTCAATGTAAACAAGGGATACAAAATTTACAAATAATAACAAATAAATTATGAATTAAATCATATTTACTGTATCTTTTACCTACTATGTACTCTTACATTCCATTAAAAAGACATATATATTATCAGTTATATTTATATCCCCCTTACTTCTGACTACTAACACTGCATTTCTGTACATTCTGTGTCTTTTTTTTTTCTGGCACTTGATTCTGATTGGTCAGATTGTTGAGTCATTTTCTGCTGTAGTGTTGCTATAGCAACCACGGACTTGTGATGTTTTCTGCAAGGGGATGTTTATTAAACATTTACGGAAGGAGTCTCCAGTGTCAGCATTTTGCTGTGTAAATAAGAACAAGAACTTGTTTCACGAAACAACAAAACTGTAACTCCCAGGAAACATAGACAAATAAAGCATTTGTTATCGGAAAACGGTCAGCTTCAGAGTGTTAACAGTGACTCGGGCTGCATCACATCGCCATGTGTTTTTTGTTCATTACATACTAACTAGGGCTGAAACGATTCCTCGAGTAACTCGAGTAAAAAAATCATCGAGGCAAAGTAATTGCCTCGAGGCTTCGTTTAGTCCATTTACTGTAACTACACACAGAGCACTGCGTTTCCCCACGGACCATTATTACTGACGCACAACCCGCTAAACTCGGGGAGAAAAGATTCAGGCCAAAGAGAACGGCAGAAAGTTTTCAATGTTTGGGATCATTTCAAACTAAAACAGAAAGAAAACTCTGTACAGTGTGATTACTGTAAGATTGAACTGGTTTACCACAACAGTACAAGTTCCATACTTCAATATCTCATTCCAACACACACAGCCCACGGAGTACACACAAGCTAACGTTAGCGTTCACACTTAGCTTAAATCAATATGACTGCTAGTTGAAATTAAGGCCCGTAAAAATGTATGTGGATTGTGGCTACATGTAGTGACTATTTAAGACCGTAAATCAGTATGTCCCTAATTTAGCTAAGTTTTGTGAAAGCCTAAGCGTCATTCATGTTGATAGCCTCACTCTCTCTCTGTCACACACACACACGCCAGTATATTCAGAGACATTTAAGAGTGTTTATTCTCCAAATAACTCTAATTTCATGTTACAGATAAATGTGTTTTTCTTTATTTTATGTATATGGACTCTTGTTCTTTTTCCAGGTTACCTTACTGTCCACTAATGCTTGCCTCTTTCAGGAAGACAGTAAAGGCTTATGCTTGAGCTGTAGTTAGACTGAGACCTGAAAGTTAAGTTGCACAACATAAATGCAATGTTATTTTTTATAATTATTATTATTTTGTTTTAGGTTGTACTATGTTTATGTTTTTTTAAGTAATTAAGTTTTTTTATTTATATATTTATATTTGCATTTTGAACGTAATATTTCAATTTATTTCAATTTCATTATATGGGTTCAGATTTTATTTTCATTTTTCTAAATAGGAAACAACTTAGTCGTTCATTTTAAGAGACCTGTCTTATTTTCTCTTGCATATTTAGTTTTCCTCTTTAATAAAGAAAAAGTACTTTATCCGATTACTCGATGGAATAATCGGTAGAATACTCGATTACTAAAATAATCGATAGCTGCAGCCCTAATACTAACGTTGACCAGATTTACAACATTCAGTTAAATGCAAACACAAAGAGCCTCATTCAATAAGGTAACATTAAACGTGAGCAGAAAATTGATCTTGTGATATATTTTAATCAAATGTCTGAGCAATACAAACTCAGACGTGGCTGGATTTCATTTGATTTGAAGCTGTCCAAAAGAACACTAATGTCACGTCTCAGCTTAACAGAATTTGTTTTCATGCAAACTGAGTCATTTACATAGCTTTTAATTTGCAAGTTAAAATTATTTTCTTTGGAACATATTTCAAAGTTGCAATATATAAATAGTTTGCTTTTAAGTCTGGAAACCAGCATAAACATATAACTTTAACCTGCTATACACCTTTACATATATACATTTACCCAAGAAGGAGTTTATCAATAATACCCAAACAAACCATTTCCATATTTGTGGTATATATACTATAAGTAAAAAGATAAATTAGGTGCAACGCTTTTATCAATGTTCAGTCAATCTTCCGAACTTAAGAGTTATTAGTAATTGCATTAGTTTGTTGTGAGAAGTAACTTCTGTGAAGTCTGTGAAGAAACTTTTTAAATCCTTAATAGTGTCAGGTAAGTAAGGAAAAACACACTCCACAGTGCAGAAATAACCCACGTGGTGTGATATGATGTGGAGTGGAGTGGAGTGTTGTGGAGTAGTGTGGAATAGTGTGGAGTGGTGTGATGTAGTGTGATGTGATGTAGTGTGGAGTGGAGTGATGTGGTGTGGAGTGGTGTGGTGTGGTGTAGTGTGGAGTGGTGTGGTGTGGAGTGGTGTGGTGTGGTGTAGTGTGGAGTGGTGTGGTGTGGAATAGTGTGGAGTGGTGTGGTGTAGTATGATGTGATGTGATGTGGTGTGGAGTGGTGGGGATGTGGTGTGGTGTGGAGTGGTGTGGTGTGGAGTGGTGTGGTGTGATGTGATGTGATGTGGTGTGGAGTGGTGTGGTGTGATGTGATGTGATGTGGTGTGGTGTGATGTGATGTGATGTGATGTGATGTGATGTGATGTGGTGTGGAGTGGTGTGGTGTGGTGTGGAGTGGTGTGGTGCGGAGTGGTGTGGTGTGGAGTGGAGTGTGTGTGTGGATGTGATGTGGTGTGGAGTGGAGTGGAGTGGTGTGGAGTGGTGTGGTGTGGTGTGGAGTGTGTGATGTGATGTGGTGTGGAGTGGTGGTGTGGAGTGATGTGATGTGGTGTGGAGTGGTGTGGTGTGGAGTGAGTGATGTGATGTGGTGTGGAGTGGTGTGGATGTGGGTGAGTGATGTGTGTGGTGTGGAGTGGTGTGGGTGGAGTGGTGTGGTGTGGTGTGGAGTGATGTGATGTGGTGTGGTGTGGAGTGGAGTGGTGTGGTGTGGTGTGATGTGGTGTGGAGTGATGTGATGTGATGTGGTGTGGAGTGGTGTGGTGTGGAGTGATGTGATGTGGTGTGGAGTGGTGTGGTGTGGTGTGGAGTGGAGTGGTGTGGTGTGGAGTGATGTGATGTGGTGTGGTGTGGAGTGGAGTGGTGTGGTGTGATGTGATGTGGTGTGGAGTGATGTGATGTGATGTGGTGTGGAGTGGAGTGGTGTGGTGTGGAGTGGTGTGATGTGATGTGGTGGGTGGTGTGGAGTGGATGTGGTGTGGTGTGGAGTGGTGTGGTGTGGTGTGGTGTGGAGTGGAGTGGTGTGGTGTGGGTGGAGTGGTGTGGTGTGATGTGATGTGGTGTGGTGTGGAGTGGTAGTGGTGTGGTGTGGTGTGGTGTGGAGTGGAGTGGAGTGGTGTGATGTGGTGTGGTGTGGTGTGGAGTGGAGTGGAGTGGTGTGGAGTGGGTGGTGTGGGTGGTGTGTGTGGAGTGGAGTGGGTGGTGTGGAGTGGAGTGGTGTGGAGTGGTGTGATGTGGAGTGGTGTGGGTGGGTGGGTGTGTGGAGTGGATGGTGTGATGTGGAGTGGTGTGGAGTGGAGTGGGTGGTGTGAGTGATGTGGTGTGGTGTGGAATGGTGTGGTGTGGAGTGGAGTGGTGTGGTGTGGAGTGGTGGATGTGGAGTGGTGTGATGTGGAGTGGTGTGAGTGGGTGGAGTGGTGTGATGTGAGTGTGGTGTGGAAGTGGTGTGGGTGGAGTGGTGTGATGTGATGTGGTGTGGAGTGGAGTGGTGTGATGTGAGTGGTGTGGAGTGGAGTGGTGTGATGTGTGTGGGTGGAGTGGTGTGGGTGGTGTGGAGTGGTGTGTGTGGAGTGGTGTGGATGTGGAGTGGTGTGATGTGGAGTGGGTGGTGTGATGTGTGTGGGTGGAGTGGTGTGGAGTGGAGTGGTGTGATGTGATGTGGTGTGGAGTGGGTGGTGGATGTGTGTGGTGTGGAGTGGTGTGGAGTGGTGTGGTGTGGTGTGGAGTGGTGTGGTGTGGTGTGGAGTGGTGTGGAGTGGTGTGGAGTGGTGTGGTGTGGTGTGGAGTGGTGTGGAGTGGAGTGGTGTGTTGTGTTGTAATGGTGTGTTATTTTTGTATCACGGTCTGGAGTATGTTATTTCACTTATATCACATTTGCCAACAGCTACAATGTTTGATTATTAAACAACATGGAAGAGTTTAATATTTTAGAGATAAGATTTAATGTTGTGGAAAGACAAGTTTGTTCCTGTTATCACATATAATACAGCTGTGATGAACAGCCATTCCTTCACTAGCCCCTCTCTCTCTCTCTCTCTCTCTCTCTCTGTTTCCCTTGTTTCTCTCTCACTCTCCTTCTCTCATCGTCTTTCTCTCTAACCTTTCTGTGTTTCTCTATCCTTGTCTCTCTTACTTTCTTTTTCTTTCTTCTTCTCTCACTCTCATTTTCTTTCTTTCTCTTCTTCTCTGTTTCTCTATTTTTCTTCTCTTTCACTCTCCTTTTCTTTTCCTTTTTTTCTTTCTTTCATTCTTTCTTTCTCTCTCTCCATCTGTTTCTCTCTTTCTCCTTCTTTTCTTTCTTTATTACTATTCCTGTGTTTCTGTCTTCTTCTGCTCTCTCACTCTCCTTTTCTTGCTTTCTTTCCTTCCCTCTGTTTCTCTCTTCTCTCTCTCACTCTAGTTCTCTTTCTTTCTCCCCCTGTTTCTTCTTCTCTCTCCCTCTCCATTTTCTTTCTCTCTCTCTCTCTGTGGTGTGGAGTGGAGTGGTGTGGAGTGGAGTGGAGTGGTGTGGAGTGGAGTGGTGTGGAGTGGAGTGGAGTGGTGTGATGTGGTGTGGAGTGGAGTGGTGTGGTGTGGAGTGATGTGATGTGGTGTGGAGTGGAGTGGTGTGGAGTGGAGTGGGGTGAGTGGTGTGATGTGGTGTGGAGTGGAGTGGTGTGGTGTGGTGTGATGTGATGTGGTGTGGAGTGGAGTGATGTGATGTGATGTGATGTGATGTGATGTGATGTGATGTGTGTGGTGTGGAGTGGTGTGGTGTGGTGTGGTGTGGAGTGGAGTGGTGTGGTGTGGTGTGGAGTGATGTGATGGAGTGGTGTGGTGTGAGTGTGGATGTGGTGTGGAGTGGAGTGGTGTGGTGTGGAGTGGTGTGATGTGTGTGGTGTGGAGTGATGTGATGTGGTGTGGAGTGGAGTGGTGTGGTGTGGAGTGGTGTGGAGTGGTGTGGAGTGGAGTGGTGTGAGTGTGTGATGTGGTGTGGAGTGGAGTGGTGTGGTGTGGAGTGATGTGATGTGGTGTGGAGTGGAGTGGTGTGGTGTGGAGTGGTGTGATGTGGTGTGGAGTGGTGTGGTGTGGTGTGGAGTGGTGTGGAGTGGAGTGGTGTGGTGTGGAGTGATGTGATGTGATGTGGTGTGGAGTGGTGTGATGTGGTGTGGAGTGGTGTGGTGTGGTGTGGAGTGATGTGGTGTGGAGTGGTGTGGAGTGGTGTGGTGTGGAGTGATGTGATGTGGTGTGGAGTGGTGTGGAGTGGAGTGATGTGATGTGATGTGGTGTGGAGTGGTGTGGTGTGGAGTGATGTGATGTGGTGTGGAGTGGTGTGGAGTGGAGTGATGTGATGTGGTGTGGAGTGGTGTGGAGTGGTGTGATGTGGAGTGGAGTGGTGTGGAGTGGAGTGGTGTGGAGTGGTGTGGTGTGGAGTGGTGTGGTGTGGAGTGGTGTGGTGTGGAGTGATGTGATGTGGTGTGGAGTGATGTGATGTGGTGTGGAGTGGTGTGGAGTGGTGTGATGTGGTGTGGAGTGGTGTGGAGTGGAGTGGTGTGGTGTGGAGTGATGTGGTGTGGAGTGGTGTGGAGTGGTGTGGTGTGGAGTGGTGTGGTGTGGAGTGGTGTGGAGTGGAGTGATGTGATGTGGTGTGGAGTGGAGTGGTGTGGTGTGGAGTGGTGTGGAGTGGAGTGATGTGATGTGATGTGGTGTGGAGTGGTGTGGTGTGGAGTGGTGTGGTGTGGAGTGATGTGATGTGGTGTGGAGTGGTGTGGAGTGGAGTGATGTGATGTGATGTGGTGTGGAGTGGAGTGGTGTGGTGTGGAGTGATGTGATGTGGTGTGGAGTGGTGTGGAGTGGAGTGGTGTGGTGTGGAGTGATGTGGTGTGGTGTGGAGTGGAGTGGAGTGGTGTGGTGTGGAGTGATGTGATGTGGTGTGGATGTGGTGTGGTGTGGAGTGGTGTGGTGTGGAGTGGTGTGGTGTGGAGTGATGTGATGTGGTGTGGAGTGGTGTGGAGTGGAGTGATGTGATGTGGTGTGGAGTGGTGTGGTGTGGAGTGATGTGATGTGGTGTGGAGTGGTGTGGTGTGGAGTGGTGTGGTGTGGAGTGGAGTGGAGTGGTGTGGTGTGGAGTGATGTGATGTGGAGTGGTGTGGTGTGGAGTGGAGTGATGTGATGTGGTGTGGAGTGGTGTGGTGTGGAGTGGTGTGGTGTGGAGTGATGTGATGTGGTGTGGAGTGGTGTGGTGTGGAGTGGTGTGGTGTGGAGTGGTGTGGTGTGGAGTGATGTGATGTGGTGTGGAGTGGTGTGGAGTGGAGTGATGTGTGTGGTGTGGAGTGGTGTGGTGTGGAGTGATGTGATGTGGTGTGGAGTGGTGTGGTGTGGAGTGGTGTGGTGTGGAGTGGAGTGGTGTGGTGTGGAGTGGAGTGGTGTGGTGTGGAGTGATGTGATGTGGGTGGTGTGGTGTGGAGTGGAGTGGTGTGGTGTGGAGTGATGTGTGTGATGTGGTGTGGAGTGGTGTGGGTGGAGTGGTGTGGTGTGGAGTGGAGTGGTGTGGTGTGGAGTGGAGTGGTGTGGTGTGGAGTGATGTGATGTGGAGTGGTGTGGTGTGGAGTGGAGTGGTGTGGTGTGGAGTGATGTGATGTGTGTGGAGTGGTGTGGTGTGGAGTGGAGTGGTGTGGTGTGGAGTGTGTGATGTGATGTGGAGTGGTGTGGTGTGGAGTGGAGTGGTGTGGTGTGGAGTGATGTGATGTGGTGTGGAGTGGTGTGGAGTGGAGTGGTGTGGTGTGGAGTGAGTGGTGTGGTGTGGAGTGATGTGATGTGGTGTGGAGTGGAGTGGTGTGGTGTGGAGTGATGTGATGTGGTGTGGAGTGGTGTGGAGTGGAGTGGTGTCTCCTTCTCTCTCTCTAAAGTGCATTTTACTGACAAACCAAAAAGCATGAACTTCTGACCTGAAGACTTTCCTGTATTGAAAAACTTGCCAAAGCACAGTGAAAGTTAACACCTGAAACGTACATGAATGTTATATAAATCTCTCCTTAAAAAACAAACAAACAAAAAAACTCAGCATCAATGACGAATCTGTTTGTTATTACTATTTTATACAGTCATTATGTGACGTACAGGTCCCTGTGTATGTACTGTTACTATAGCAACAATCATGTATTAGTATGAGCGCATTAATATTAAACCATCGTTCACGATACAGCTGGAAGACCCGCCGGGGCCGTGCTGACACACACCTTCCGACCAACCAGATTAGAGAACTGAGCCCCGCTGTGGTATAAGCTACAATTAACCTCAAGGGGGATGAATATTACATCCAGCAGCTTTAGCAACGGCTTTAATTCTTCCTGCTCGAGTATTTACTGATTTTTCACGATGACCTAGTGAGTTTCTCTTCCTTCCTGTTAGCAAATATTTCAAAGTTCTTGCAGTCTTATCTCGGCAGGTAAAGCTCGTGTTACTAAAGCATTGAGTTCATATCCCAGGACGGTCCGAGAGCCACTGTTCTTCCCCTGAATACGACTCTTAACACTGAACTTTTGTGTTAAAGATGAGATCACAGCACAGCTACATGACTCCACTGAACTGGAGCTGGGGCTTGAAGGAGGGGTTGTTTTATTGCCATGACAACAACTCCAGTAACTGTGACTGTCTGCTGCTTAAAGAAAAACGTAAATGTTTTGAACAGCCACAAAATCGTTTAACGCACAAATTTGTCGTCTTAGACGTAATTGTTTGATGGTAAAGGATCTGTCTTTGGATCAACACTTTTCTCAAAGTCAGAAGTAAAACTTGTAAAAATTTCTCTATGGCTGTAATTATGGCTATGGCGTAATTTCCACATCTGATTATGTCATTGTTTTGGCTCGCAAACTGGTCGAAAACACCGACTGGATCATGTTGCTGGAAAAAAAACGTAAATGTGTACATTGCCAACCCCAAAGCAAAAAAAGTCTTCTGTAAGAAGATAATAAGAATAAGAATAGAAAAGTCTACTGTTCCTCATAGAAACTGTCTAACAGACCTTTTACATCCATATCATCAGCTCCATTTTGCCTATTTATTTTTCGTCTGTTCTTAATTTCAGTTCATTTTTACTTTTACATTCCATTTTGACTCTATTCCTTGTTTTTATACACAGACGGTCGGAAAAAGCCTTTCACTGTGTATGACTATAAAATTTTAATTTTTGTATTTAATATTTCTACTTTTCACTGTTGATTCGAACTGTCTGAATGCATCTGCACTTTAAAATTACTTTCTGGTGATCATTAACATTTATGAAGTGTTAAATTTGAGACTTTGTAAACCTATTTCATATTTTTCAGTTAACCTTTTCAGCTTTCAGACTATTGTAGCGCTAAGATTTTTCAGCATTTCATTCCTAATACAACTGATGTGAGATGTACACTGATCAGGCATAACATTATGACCACCTGCCTAATATTGTGTTGGTTCCCCTTGTGCTGCCAAAACAGCCCTGACCCGTCATGCACTGTGTATTCTGACACCTTTCTATCAGAACCAGCATTAGATTCTTCAGCAGTTTCAGCAACAGTAGCTCGTCTGTTGGATCGGATCACACGGGCCAGCCTTCACTCCCCACCTGCATCAATGGCCGCCCATGACCCTGTCTCCGGTTCACCACTGTTCCTTCCTTGGACCACTTTTGATAGATACTGACCACTGCAGACCGGGAACACCCCACAAGAGCTGCAGTTTTGGAGATGTTCTGATCCAGTGGTCTAGCCATCACAATTTGGCCCTTCATCAAACTCGCTCAAATCCTTACGCTTGCCCATTTTTCCTGCTTCTAACACATCAACTTTGAGGACAAAATGTTCACTTGCTGCCTAATGTATCCCACCCACTAACAGGTGCCATGATGAGGAGATAATCAGTGCTATTCACTTCACCTGTCACTGCTCATAATGTTATACCTGATCGGTGTATGTGAAACTATTTTATCATTCAGCTAATTAAACTCTTGTGTTTGTTTTATATTTTGCTGAAGTCCCTGTAAAATATCTGCGAAAAGCAAGTTTATTTCATAAGAGTGAAACCAACACGAGCTGCATGCAAATGTTTTGAAAGAGAATCTGACCTGTGAAGGTGTGTCACAATGTGCCTCTATATGTGTGTGTGTGTGTGTGTGTGTGTGTGTGTGCTGGTACCATAGCTGCAGCTTTCTTGGGTTTGGGCTCAGGTTTAGGAGGAGCCGGTTTCTGTTAGTGAAAAAAAAAAAAAAAAACATGAAGCAAACAGCTGACAAATGAAAGTATTTATAAAAAATAAAAAATAAAATAAAAAATAATAAACAATTAAAAGTATAATTAAGTACATGCACAAGCAAACTGTTGGATGTAAATGAAATAAATATTCTTGGGGGAAAAGTGTAGACGTAAGCCACTTTTTGTGGAACTGCAACATTTATCATGTAAAAAAGTGACTTTTAAAGCAACTTTTTGGCACACTTTCTGTGAAAAAGGCAGCGTCTATAATAAATACACAGATGCTCTTAGCGGGAATCTCTCCACGCTGTGTGCTGTGAGTGATGCAGGGATTCACTACACCAGGCATCCTGGAAAAGGAAGTTGGCAGTCTGGTGGTCAGATCTGCCCTTGTACACTTACAGGATCGTAGTGATCACAGAGAACTTGACAGCTGTGTGTACAAAACTAGCACATTTAAAATAAAGTCATTAAACACTCGAGCCAAATCCAGCTAAAGCTTTGTACGCTTCTGATATTTGCTGATACTCCACAGTGTTTACTGATCATTTTGTCAGATTATACATTACATGATTAGAGATACTGAAAGGTATTTAAAACACAAGCCATATCAAAACCGTCTCCTTTCAGCTGCTGAGTTTTCATTCACTCCTGTATGAAGTCTAAGAATTTAAGCTGTGAATAAAACAGGTGAGAAGCTTTGGAGAAAAACCGGCTGCGCATGCACATTTCTCACACGTGATAAAAACGAGTGAGAACGTCGAGTAACTAGGAGGAAGGCTGCTTCGAAGCGGAACAATCAGAGGCGTATCCTGGGTTTCTGAGAGTAGATGAACTATATGACGAAAATATGATAAGACATAACCATAATACTTCGAGACTTTTTCTGAGATAAACACAAGAATATTACAAATTTCATAACAAACTACAAGAACAACTGTAGTGCTGCATTCATTTTCTTTTCTTTTTATCAGAATGAATAATGTGGATATTCATTCTATAGAATATTCATTCTATGTGTATGGAATGTCTGTTTGGATTTGGATTGGCTTCCTGTCAGTCATGTTACAGACACGCCCCCAACAATCCTTTACATCCTTATGAATCATTATAAGGAGGATTTTGCGTAAGTTGTAACTCAGCCTTCGGGCAGTCGAATGTCCGAGTGCGCTTTAAAGTGGTGTCATGAAAGTCCTTGCTGATGGTGACTCTAGAAGGAACACCATAAGTTTTTGGGAGGCGGGGCTCAATGATCCAAAAAATCCAAATCTTATTCTTATATAACTCATTTACTTAACTAAGACCTTTTTCCTCATAATGTTGTAAAGATCCAGTTTAAAATTGAATCAATATTTAGTATTTGACAAATATCAGAGGTTATATAAAATATCTGCACGATATCTGGGACAACTTAGAAAAGTATACAAGAACATAATTTATCATGATATCAGAAATCTTTTGTCACGCTGCCCGGGTCCTAGCCGAGAGAGAAGCAGTGTTTCCTGTCCAGGAAATTCGTTTTTTATTCAGTTTTATTTTTAACACTGCTTCCAATTGATGTTTGCAAAACAAAAGGGTTTTTTTGGCGTGTGTGTGTGTGTGTGTAAACGTAATGTGCTTCATGGAGGTGTGACGCACTTGCTTTAAGTGAATGACAGCTGAAGATTTGGGGTTTTTTTCTCATGGAGGATTAATTAGCATAGACGCTATTTTGAAAATCAGGAACATGCAGGTACATGACAAAGCCGAGCGAAATACAGCCCAAAGCTGAACAACAACACACAATCTCCTGGGCATCAACAGAATATAACTTGAATAAATCTAAAAATCTGAGTGTGATTCGAGGACATAACAGCACATCTCATAGCTGAAACGCTCACCAACGTTTCACTGCCTTTTAATAAAAGGAACAAATGGGATGTGCTGCATAATCATACACATTTGTTGATCATAATCTGTAGATATTTATCTAACTAACACATATGTGTGCAAGCAGCTGCTACATTTGTTCACACACTCGTTTGCAAATCTTGTGTACATTTAGATTATTAAATGCAGCGTCTATTAGATGGCACCAACTGTAACGTTTACAGATTTCATGTACAGCCGTGTTAAACACATACACCAGGTCACACATACCTCGACTCACAGCGGCAAAACGACCGGAGATCGTTCCTTTTTTAATAAGAGCTAGTGAAATCCGGCGACATGGGCAACAGCAACTGTGGGCAACTAGATATGGATGTGTCCACATCAGCATTGCAATGACACTGAGAAAAGTTTAACTTTATGTAATTATGGACCGACTCGGTGCAGCGACTACCAATGGGAGAGAAGACAGTAAAGTTGAGAGCAGATGATTCAAGGCAAAGAGCACAAACTCTCTCTCTCTCTCTCTCTACATATATATATATATACTACCGCTCAAACGTTTGGGATCACTTGCATATTTCAGCTTGATTTCAGCTACGGAGGAAGACTCCATCAGCCAATCCATCTTGTGGGAGATGCTCCAGGAAGCATGGGATGAAATCTCATCAGATTAGCTTGAAAAATTGACAGCTAGAATGCCCAGGCTGTAATTGCTGCAAAAGGTGTTTTTTTTTATGAAGGCAAAGTTAGAAGAAAACGTTCATCATTTCCATCAAAATCATTATTCCTAACTCTGACATGTCAGCATGTCCTGTTCTTTTGCTATATTTTCTATTCAGACTAATTTCTTGTGTGTTTCCTTGGAAAACAATACAATTTTTGAGTGATCCCAAACTTTTGAGCGGTAGTGTATATGTACTGCTGATACTCTCTCCAGAGCATTTCATTTTATCACTATGGCAAACAATATTAGGAACCCCTACTGGCCACCTCACACTACAGCAATTGGAGACTTGCAGAGATAAAATCACTGTATGAATGAAGTGCTGTCAGTATGTTTGTTGGTGACTCAAACAGTTAAGGCTCTGGGTTGTTGATCCGAAAGTTAGCGTTCAAGCCCCAGCACTGCTAAACTGACACTGTTGGGCCCTTAACCCTTTAACCCTCTCTGTTCCTGGGATACTGTATCATATCTGACCCTGTGCTCTGACCCCAACTTCCTAACAAGCTGGAATATGCGAGGAAAACAATTGCACTGTGATGTAACGTAATAAGGGTTTCTTCTAAATAAGTACGAGATTTGAGACTCAACATTAGTTTGCTCGTTTTGTCATGGTCATATGTTGCTATACTTCTTCTTCCACTGTTTACGTTGGTATCGCACCAGACAGGTGTGGTGTTAACTTCTGAGCGACGTGCCAAAAAAAAAAAACACAGGACACACACGGCATCCTTGATGTGTGCGCACTGTTAACAGCGTGTATAAATCAGCCGTTTCTCACCTGATGGACTAAATAATTTAGTTTTTCGTTCACACTTGAATATACATCACATAAATCAGCAGAAACTTACCGAGGACAGACGCTCTGACCTCCGAGTGGGCTGAGTGAGACAGACAGAGAGACAGACAGAGGGACAGACAGAGGGACAGACAGAGAAAGAATCTGTATTATTCAAATTGTATAATCATTTCTTGGGAGAATTTCTTGGAGTTATAAATAAAGACACACTTGTTTACTGCATACAAACTGTACGAGGGTGAGTCAAATAAAAACCTTAATTTTTTTGTTCACATTGTTTATCACAAATGTGTGTCACAAAAGTGTATCAGACTTTAGGCAATGGTAGAAGGAGCTATTGAGAACAATAAACCAGAAGGACACTTTTACTTCTGCAGCAACAAATTTAATAAAATTAAGTGATGTCTCGCTTTAAGGTTTTCGTCTGACTCGCCCTCGTGATTCTGAGTGACAAGAAGAACTAAACTGATGTGCTTAAAGTTTTAGATATTACTCGAGCAGCTGAACATCACTGCAGCTGTAATATATAAATATATAAATGAACATAACTACACTTATATCGTTTGTGTGTAGTGTGTGTGTGTGTGTGTGTGTGCGTAGCACTCACCTCCTGCTTTGTGACTTTAGTAGAGTCTTTCCCCTCTGCTCCCTCGGGTGACTGAAGGAAGAAACACACACACACACACACACACAATATGCATCGCTTATTAGAATTTTAATCAGCACTTTGTCAGCATATGTTTAGTGTTGATTTTCGCTTGGTCACTTGTGTTTACTTTCTGCTACACAGTATGTAATGCCAATCAAATCACACACACACACACACACCATCTCTTCAAACTGTACATGTGAAATATAATTATAATTAGCTTAATTAAATCATTTTCAATTAAACCTTAATATATATCACATTATACAATTATTCCAAAAAAAATACACAGTGCCTATTGACACAATACAGTAATAATACAGTTAGCCGTGGTGTTGTGGTTGTTTTTTTTTGCTGTTTATTTCCAGATGAATCTGCGGTTTTGATTTTAAATGCGATATTTTTTCTAGACCTGTAACAATCAGTAAGATTATCAGAAGAACATGATATTGCTGTGTATTTGGAGCTCAGAAGTTCCTGTTTTAGGTTTCTGTTTACTTTATTGTGCTGAAATAAGCTCCGCCTCCACACAGAGCAGGGCTGTGTGACTCCGCCCACTTCCTATTGCTGCATTGATTTAACTCAGAAGTGTGAATTCTGATGAAAGAAGTACGCCATTTTTGACCTCGGCGCTTTCTGGCTGGAAAGCAGGAAATAAACACGGACGCCTCGTCTTTTGTGTTCATCTTTTGCCAGATAACTGTGGTGATTTATTTATATTTATCTCCCCAAACAGTGAACTTTCTAGCAAGTGTTATAGCTTTAATAAGCAAATATCTGCATGATGTAAAATAAATACTTATATACACGCATCTAAAGTTAGATAAGTGCTTCTTTGTTACTGTCGATGTTGTGAGCAGCCATGTTGATTTGGCTTCACTTGCTGAACTCAGGGTTGAGGAGACAAACCTGTTATGAGTAGAGGGATTTCTTTGTTCTTTGTCAATACAAAATGCTTACAAGAGAGAGGATAAAGAATTCACAGGTCAAAAATAAAGCTGGCAAAAAAGCAGTGCATCCTCCACATCCTGTGTCCTTTCCCCTTCAGTGAATTTTTTTTGCTAGTTTATTCATGTTTGCTATAGGGAGGCATTGGTGGCTCAGTGGTAGGTTTCTCGCCTATCGTGCGGAAGGCCTGGGTTCGATTCCCAGCCACTGGATGCAGTGCCGGTACCAAGCCCAAAAAAATGGGAGGGTTGCGTCAGGAAGGGCATCCGGCGTAAAACATTTGCCAAGTTGTTGTGCGGACCAGTTGGTCCACTGGTGACCCCAAACAGGGAGCAACCAAAAGCAACTTCTATTCATGTTTGCTATAGATATTTTTTAATCATAAAAGCATGGTTTTAAAGCGTCTCCTGTAGCAAAACTGCCACTGCCTGACCACCGATCTCAATTCCTGACTAAATATTATCCTTTACGATTTCGTGTCCAACAGCAAAAAACAATCTGAGTATCATCTAGCGTAAAGCTGGCTTAAGAATATACAAGTTCTTTATTAACTTCTACATTACACCATAAACCTGTCACTCTGGGGCTTTTAATTACCTTTAAAACAGATGTTCAAATCTTATGAGAGGGAAAAAGTTTGGAAATTATGTAAATACACACAAAGGAAACAGAAATGATCAACCAGATAATAACCCTGTCTATATAACATGCAATCATCAGTGCGTTACAATTAATACTAGTATTATTACTAGTATTAACATTAATTGGTGAATATATCGCACTAAAACATAGTGTCTTTAAGTTAAACATGTATTAAGGTTAAAGACCAATTAAAAAATGTGTAGGTTTTACATGTTTGGCCTGAAAAGAGAATGTTAACTATATAAACACACACCAAACAAAAGTATACTAACGCTGATATAATAATAATTATTATTATTGTTCTTGTTGTTGCTGTTTATGTTATTATGAGTACTAGTTATCCATTAACGTTTCTACTAATTATTATAAATGACAATATTTTATTATAGAAATAATTTACATTGTTTTTGCTAGTATTATTATTGTGCCTGTTGCTTTTATAATTATAAAAATTATTACCGCTGTGGACTATAAAATTATATATATATATATATATATTATGTATATTGCAATTGGCACAATAAAGTCTAACAATATTAATTATTTAAAAAGAAATAATAATTATTTCTAGCAGCAATATTGTGTACAAAACGCCTCATGGTCCACCTGACTCTACTGCGCATGCGCGAATCTTCTGCCTTTCGCTGCGCTTCCAATACAGAGCGCTGACCTCTAACATTACCGCGCACCTCGTGTCTGTATTTGAACATATTTTTACACTCATCTGTACCGGCTTCAGCCATGTTTAGGTCTTATCACGTTTAAACACATTTTTAAGATCCATCAACTAATAATAGCAAATTATTCTGGACGTTTTGGAGGGCTTTTTTGTCAGCGCAATTGTCTGTGCGCGGCGCTCGCTTGTGTGTGTGATTGATGTGCCAGTCGGTTACATACGGGTCTGTACGGCGCTGTGTGTGTGTGTGTGTGTGTGAGGGGAGGAAGAGGAGGAGGCATGGGAGGAGGAAGAGGGGATGTCGGTTCAAACAGGGCTATTAAATAAATAATAATAGCTTCCTTAAATCGATCAGAGATTCCGCGGTTTTATTAAAAAGTCGCATTTAAAGCTTAGGCGTAAAAACAAAACAAAATGGACGCACAGCATCGCATCAGTGACATTCAGCTCAAGTGGCTCATAAAAAGCCGAGCCACTATCATGGAGGAAAACCTGCGGCTGACGACGACTGAATAAAAAACGGAAAAGCACAAATATGACCACGGGGATTTGTGTTTATGTGTGTGAGTGTGTGTGTGTGTGTGTGTGTTTATGTGTAAGCATGTGTGTGTGTAATGAACGTCCAGCTGTAATGGTGTTAGAGCCGAGCCAAAAAGCAGCACTGATTTGCAAAAGTTAACGCTAAATCTTCGCTTTTACCTGCTCGACATTTTGGATGGATAATCACCAGAGAAAGCAGAGCCCCTGGATTAATGTCAGTGTGGTTTAAAAAAACAAACAAAAATACGAATGACATTTTCTTACCTTCCTCTTAGGCATTTTTTCCCGCGTTTGTTTGTTTGCACTCGTTAAACAGTAGAGTTTAACAGGTCCGTGTTTTTTGCCCGTGAGTGAGTTTGTAACTACGACAGAATACTGGATCAATATCTAAAACACCTCCTGTAATAACATGTTAATAATATGCTGCTTCTTTGCGCCACTATTGGACACCTTGGCGCTGGCGCAGCCGCCAACTCGCCCTCCGATTGGCTCGCTGGGCTAATATGCAAATAGCTCCAGCGCGCTGATTGGTTTACACGTACGGTGGCTCGGGCTCTGATTGGTTACGCGCTTTTTTTCTGAAGCAAATCACAGCGCGAGGCCAGCGGGTAAGTTTAAAGGTGCAGAAGAGACAGAAGGCAGAAAGTGACAAGCAGCCTCTGTTGCCAGGCCCGTGGTTTAAAGACCTTAGTTTTGAAAGAAATTTTCAGGCGGAAAAACATGCTCGTGTGTGGTGGTTATTATTAAAAGGTGGGAAACTCCAAAAGCAAACACTTATAGTAAATGTAATTATTAATTTTGGAAAATATGTTTTAAGGTAAAGAACGGGAAAATATAAAAACAGACAGTGGATCTACAAAATACACACTCATTTTTGATTTATCATACAAACAAAGACTGTGATATTAATACATGAATAAATAGGAAATAAAACAGTTCTCGAACTTTTTGCTCTAGTTTCCTGTCTATTTGGGCTTTTTTTAAGACGTGTTTACTGTGAAGGATTTACTGAGACCTGGCAACCATTCGTGCAGCCAATCCGTTCGTGACACCGAGAGCTCAGCTCTCTGGGAAACGTATTTCTAGTTTGTCTGGTTCTCTTCGTGGTGAAATGACATAAATATGAGATTTACAAACTCGTAATTATACCGAATTATAACAATAGCTACAAAACAATGCTCTGCATTTATTTATTTATTGTTACTAAACACATCGTTTGCGATGTTAACAGTTTGACGTCAACACCGTTCACCACGCATGCGCTGTTCGACATCCAGGTTATGAATCGCTTTCCAACACTGATAAGCAAAATGAAGTTTCACATGGACATGAATGCGAATTATATCGAATGTGTCAAGCAATATGACATTGCACCTATCTATAGCCTTGTGCACATGCTTCAAACACGTGAGTTAAAAGGACAGCGCACCAACAAAGCCCATCTCTATACAATGACCTGACAATGGAGGACATTGAACATCAACATCACACAACATGGATGTTCCTCTAGAAGCGTACTGTGTGCACAATCAGAGCTTTCCTGTGCTTGCTCCTATTTTCAAACATTAAACCAATCCCAAGTGAAGAACAATCCAGTCCAGTGGAACAATCCTCCTGTTCTTCTGGTATGGTGTGTTTAGACAACTAAGCTTTCCTGTATAGAAATTACAATCCACTATACTGTTTTAACCATTGAATTCAAATCATGCCACATGATACAGAATAATATACTACACCGTACTGCACATATAAATGATTAAAAAACATATTAAAGTGAATACACTTGACAAAACGTGTCAAATTATTAAGGCTTGTGTGTGGTAATGGTGCACTTTATCTCAATATTGACTATAATCAGTTCAAAACAGATAAATAAAAGATTTAAATGTAATATGCTAAGGAAAAAACTGACCTTATATAAATAGACAGACAGACAGAGAGACAGACAAAATAGATAGATAGATAGATAGATAGATAGATAGATAGATAGATAGATAGATAGATAGATAGATAGATAGACAGATAGACAGACAGAGAGAGTACAAAATATTGAATATTTAATATAGATAGATAGACAGATAGAGAGAGAGGGAGGGAGAGAGAGAGAAAAAGAGAGAGAGAATTCAAAATACCAAATATTTAATATTCAATATTCTACTTCACAATTTCTGCATCCATATTTAAATGTAAGCAATATTTAATACTGATGTTGTAATGGTATTGTATAAAAGGTCATATTTTCCTCATGTCTTCTTCTTCTTCTTCTTCTTTCGGCTTCTCCCTTCAGGGGTCGCCACAGCGAATCATCTCTCTCCACCTATCCCTATCTTCTGCATCCTCAACCCTTGCCCCCACTAGCTTCATATCCTCATTAATTCCATCCATATACCTCCTCTTTGGCCTTCCTCTTTGCCTCCTGCCTGGCAGCTCCATGTCCAACATTCTCCTACCAATATACTCACTCTCCCTCCTCTGAACATGTCCAAACCATCTTAATCTGGCCTCCCTAACTTTGTCCCCCAAACGTCCAACATGAGCTGTCCCTCTGATGTACTCGTTCCTAATCCTGTCCAACCTTGTCACTCCCAAAGAGAACCTCAACATCTTCAGCTCTGCTACCTCTAGCTCTGACTCCTGTCTCTTCCTCAGTGACACTGTCTCTAAACCATACAGCATGGCCGTCTCACCACTGTCCTGTACACCTTCCCCTTGATTCTCGCTGATTTTTTCCCTATCACACAGAACTCCCGACACCTTTCTCCACCCATTCCAACCTGCCTGCACTCGCTTCTTTACCTCTTTCCCACACTCTCCATTACTCTGGACTGTTGACCCCAAGTACTTAAACTCCTGTACCTTCTTCACCTCTTCACCCTGTAACCTTACTGTTCCACTTCCCTCCCTTTCATTCACACACATGTACTCAGTCTTTTCCTCATGTCTAATCTCTTCTAATGAATCACTGTCCAGACGACAAACCAATGGATCTGATCTAAAACGGATCATAAAGCTTTGGACAAACCTGTGGAGCTCGAACGCACACTGTCGTTAAAGCCAAAAGGCGATAAACCAAATACTGAGAAACTCTGAAATTCATGGAAATGTTTAAAAGATTCTCCTTTTTACTCAGGTTGTTGTCAGTGATATCATTTGTAATGAAAATTGTTGCATTAAATTTGAAAATATTGCAAAAAATTGAAGAATTTACTATTACTAGTGCTCTCAGACTTTTGGACAACAAGGTGTGTAATAAATAATTAAAATAAAACATTGCTTTTAAAATAGTGGGCTTGTGGTACTCTATACGCTTTACTTGAAGAGAAGAACATGTATCTAAATAAAAATAGTGGCATGCAAATATATCCAAATAATATTCAAATATTTTCACGACTTTTGTTTCTCTTTGAAAAAAGTCACTATGTCCTTATGTGTCTATTTTTCTATTGGTATAATATTCATGTTAAATTTAAACTTTTTACAAGTTTGTAAATGTATTTATTTCTATTTAAGATGCTGTGTACAACATAAACCTGCAATTATTTACCGCCTGTGTACTTTTTCAAGAACCTAAATATTTTACTTAACTGGAAATTCTGTGCTTAATTTAAACATGTTGATTCATGAATTATTTTTCTACGTAAATCATTAAATAAAAAACACGGGGATTTCTGGTTTCCCTTCTTTCACACAGTCAGGACACATTCAGGTTGGCTAAATGTTCTACAGTGAAAAAAATACACTGCTCAAAAAAAAATAAGGAGACACTTAAATCACACATTGGATATCATGGAACAAAATTTTCAAGCTGAAAATCGTAAATAAACAAAGATACATTGTGTAATTTGTTGAGAACCAAACAATGTGACAATGGTTGAAGGAAACCAAAATCATCAGCCCACTAAGGTCTGGATTCAAATACAACACCAAAGAAAGTAAATGACTGAAATTACTTGCTGAATCAACTTGCATGGATTTCATCATGGCTACTCATAATGTCTGTCAGTAGTGTGTATGGTCCCCATGTGCCTGTATGCACTCCTGACAAAATATGGGCCTGCTCCTGATGAGATGGCAGATGTTGTCCTCCCAGACCTGGATCAGGGTATTAGTGAGCTCCTGGACAGTCTGTGGTGCTACTTTGGATGCTCTGATACATAACATCCCAGAGGTTCTCAATTGGATTCAGATGTGGGGAAGGTGAGGGGCAGTCAATAGTATTAATGCCACATGAGGCCAATTTCTGTGCTTTCTGGCAAATGCGTCGAGCCGCACAATGCTGGTCTGAGAGATCACAGATCCCATTAGAGGATGTTGAGCCCTGAGTTCTTACAGTTTGGTCAGAAACATGCACACCAGTAGCCAGCTAATGGTCACTTTGAAGGGCTCTGGCTGTTCCTCCTTGCACAAAGGAGCAGATACCAGTCCTGCTGCTGGGTTGTTGCGCTTCTATAACCATATCCGGCTCTCCTCGCGTAACACCCCATCTCTCGGTATTTCCTACATGCTCTTGACACAGTGTTGGGAGATGCACCAAACCTCCTTACAACGACACATGGCAGGGTTTCAGGTACAAGCAGTGACAAGGACCCTAACAAAACACAAGACTAGAGACAAATCAGTCAGGAAGGATAAAGAGAGAGCAAACATCTGTGGCCAAAACCCCCACACCCCACCTCCCATAAAAACGTTCCCGTTTTGGAGGTCGTCTTGCTGCTGCCTCTCCAGTGCACCTGTTGTCACTTTTATTTGCACCAAAGCAGGTGAAACTGATTCACATTTCCTAACTGAACAGATGGATATCCTTGGAGCTTAAGTGACTTGGTGTTATCCTGAGAAGATTAAGTGTTCTGTTCATTTTTTTGGAGCAGGGTAAAATCTAGTCAAAAATATACAACATTAGTTAAGATGCATGTTACCACAGAGATGTTGGATATTTACTGTGCTGTGGAAAAACTACTAGTGTTTAAGTGAATAAATTAAGAAAATCCTATTTTGATAGCACACCTTTATTTCATGAACATAATCAAAATCAAATATTTTGCTTATTATTTCCAGTGTGTACAGTAATATTCTGGCTATAGATTAAAGTATTTCTACCTACACCACACATCAGGGTCAAGTTAATATTATTTATAGTCTGATTTGTAACTCAAGTTTGTATTGAATTCAGTTCAAGGTACGAATCAAGCAGGATAGTAAATATAAAGACGTTAATAATATATAAAATAAATTTATTAAAGGTCATTAGTGGTTTGGTGCTTTATAACGTAGTGCAAACACTGAAGAAAACTATCATCACATCTCATCACAACAGTAATACCAAGTAAATCAGTCTAAATAAGTTCAGCAAGGTGCTGCTGCCAAAAAGACTATTTTGAAGTTATGGATAGAGCCGTCCACTCCTGTAACTTTCACTTGGCTATCTTAGAGACATTGTCTTGCTGGAAGGCACCACTGCCAGGCTCGACGGCGCAAAGGACAACACTTGACGAAGCTTATCAAACATTTCTGCAATGTTGCTAAAAAAATGACATCCTTACTATGCTTCTCGGATTTTATTTTCATTTTTACTTTTCTATTTCTATATTACAAGTGGACAGCTTCATGGGATCTATTTGTATATAGTTCAGCAAACTGCCCGTAAAAATCCCTGTTGGAGGTAATAAAAGATATACCAGCATTCAGGAGGTCAGTTCGGACATTTTGCCATCAAATAATACAGAGTCTATTAAAAAATGTTTAAAACTTGGAACATATTCTGATGTAAATGTGTGTCAGACAATCAGAGGCGATTTGCATTCGAAGGAGTTCTCTGGTAAACCATGTTTATTTATTACCAGGAGAAAAACCATTAACACCCCACAAACACATCAGACATTTCATCACAGTGTGATTTCCTCAATGTCATCATCGAGCGTCGTAATGGCCAGAACAGCCGGGCCACTCTCAGAGACGTGCAGTGTGCCTCTTCCGCGTCCACTTGATGAAGATATCGTGCTTGGAGAATTCAGAAGCTCCATCTTGTTGCGTGACACATGGGGCGCAGACAAAACAGCTGCTGCAGGAGATCAGACTTCTTCTTTCCGAGTTCACTAAGGTCCATCACTTCATTCTCGTCTCCTGACAGCTGGTCCACAGTCTGGCTCGGGCTCCAGCGTCCAAGACCTCCTCGAGGAGTGGGATCACCAAACGATGGAGCGTAGCTGCCAAAGGTGAGGTCAAGATCCTGATTGGTTTTCTGTGATCTCAGGGCCGTGCCCCATTTCCCGGTCTTGGGCGTGCTCAGATGTTCATTAGGCTCTGTGAAGCTGAAGATGGAGGTGTTCTGAGGAGGAGTGCGAGCTCTTCCTGTTTTGTCATGGAAGAAGCCAGAGTCCTGTGTCTGACCTTCCATGTCAATCTCACGCATTTTAGCCAAAAGTCGGTCTTTGCGTCTGCGCTCTTCTTCTGCATGCTCTTGAGGAGGAGTGCGAGCTCTTTCTGTTTTGTCATGGAAGAAGCCAGAGTCCTGTGCCTGACCTTCCATGTCAACCTCACGCATTTTGGACAAAAGTTGGTTGGTCACTCTTCTTCTGCATGCTCTTGAGGAGGAGTGCGAACTCTTTCTGTTTTGTCTTGGAACAAGCTGGAGTCCTGTGCCTGACCTTCCATGTCAACCTCACGCATTTTGGCCAAAAGTCTCTTCTTCTGCACGCATCTGATTGGCCTGAATCTCCTGCTCGCTCAGGTGAGGCTCTTTAACTTTCTCTTCCTCAGTCTGCCACTCACTTCTCCTCTTCCTGTCTTCTTCATCTCGGTCTCTCCCTGTCACAAGGCACAAATTAAGTCTTTAAGTATGCATGCACACATGAACAGGCATGACACTGCTCTGTGGTCTACATCAAACATGTCCACATCTACATTCTAGAGAGATTTTCGTCCTACTTCTGTATCCTGCAGATACAGGTCATGAGCTACAGATATTTAATTCTTCAGTTCAAAAAAGGACTGAAGAATTTTTCATTTCAATAATTGACATTTTGTACAATGTAAAAACGCCGTAAGAATGTTTGTATCCTACTCGTGCTCCTGAGTGTGTGTAAATTTACACATAAGAAGATTAACTAACGTAAACTTCAACTCGATCTTCATGACAATTCATGTCATATAATCAGCCATAACACCAGACAGGTGAAGTGAATAACATTGATTATCTCGGTACAGTAGCACCTGTCCAGGGGTGGGATATATTGGGTAGCATGAGAACAGTCAGCTCTGAAAGTGGATGATTTGGAAGCAGGAAAATTTGGCAAGTGTAAAGAACTGAGTGAGGACTCCAAGGGAAAATGTGATAGCTAGATGAATGGGTCAGAGCATCTACAAAACAGCAGGCCTTGTGAGGTGTTCCCAGTATGCCGTGATTAGCACCTACCAAAAGTGCTCTAAGGAAAACCATCAAAAACAAATCCTCATGCTAGCTCACTAGATCAGGGACTGAGAGAACCATCGAGAACACAAAAAACAGTTGTTTTATATGTCTGTTAATCGTAAATCATAAACAAATGCCTCAGCTCATGGAAGATTTAGCATACACACATGATATTATCCTCATCATCATCATTATTAATATACTATATTGTAAAGTCTTACAGAACAAATAAAATAACAAACAGATCTCAGTGCCCCATCTCTTTGCCGCATCCCTTTCTTTTCACTCAGATCAAACTCAAAATTCATTCCCTGCTTCTGCACCTTTTCTTTACCATTTTCCCTTTTTCTCTCTCTTTCCCTGACTCTGTCTCTCTCTCTCCACTCTTTCTCCATCCCACATGCTATAACCTCCTCCTGCTCTGATTCAGCACTCCTACAGCACTCCTGCTCCTGTCTGTCTCTGCTCTCTGCTTTGCTGCTCCTGATGGAATATTTGAAAAAAAGAAAAAATGAGTAAGAAAAATAGATGGTGAGGTTTTTGAAACAATTCTGAAACAAACAGAAGTATATATATGTGTTGAGGCTCGCCACCGCTGCCGGATCCATGAGCAGGGCTAGCGATAGGGGACGAGGAGAGAAACGTAGTTGGGGGCAGGCAGAAATTTTGTAACCGCGATAGCAAACAACAGGCAGACTAATCCAAAGGGCAAAAGACAAAAGGGGAGGTCGAGAAACAGTCCAAGGTCAGTACACAAAAATCGGGAATATCAGAGACAAGAATAAGAAAGCAATCCGAGTAATCCACAAAAGGCAATTCAAATAGCACAAGGCAAATGCTTGGTAGGTCAACAGGTGACGCAATCAGGAAAGAGAATAGGCAGGGAAAGACAAGACACACAAAGAAGCAGGCTTCGGAATATCACCTGCTAGCGCCCTCTCCGGGCCTGGCAGGGAACTGTCCAGCTGTTCCTGACATAACCACCCCCTCTAAGGTGCGGCTCCTGAAGCACCTCCAATGAAACTACCACAGCGCTCCAGGAGTCAGCAAAAGATGGAGTTCATATAGAGGGGAGGTGTGATGCATGACATAGTTCATGTATGCAGTCCACGGCGGTGCCCCAGGTCCTGGGAATAATGCAACACCCTGACATGTAGATAAGACGGGGGGGAAGCGCCCTCCACTGGGAGTGCCGAGTGACGTCCTCCATGGAAAACCCCATCGGGGAGTGGCGTCCCTGGCTGGAATGGTGGAAGCCACGCTTCCAGAGGGACAGATAAAAAGGGGTACCTCCCATGGCATGAAGTCGAGCGACATTCTCCATGGAAAGACTCCATCACGAAGCGACGTCCTCAACCAGGACAAGGATGGAGGCACCACACTGGGGAAATGGGAAGGGGGACCCACCCGCTCAGGCATTTCCAGAGATGTCCTCCACCCAAGATCCATGGTCATCAGACATGGACTGCAAAACCTCACTGTAGACAGGAACAGACGGGAAAGATCCCGCTGGGTCTCAAGATGGCTGGTGATTCTGTCGTAGGTGGGTGAGAACAGTCCGGACATGGCATACGTGTTCCTCGAAGGACGTGGAATATACCAGAATTTTGTCAATATACACAATGACAAACTTGTCAAAAATGTCCTGAAACACCTCGTTGATGAAGGATTGAAACACTGCTGGCACATTGGTGAGACCAAAGGGCATGACTAAATACTCATAGTGGCCACGTGTGGTATGAAAGGCAGTCATCCACTCATCCCCCTTCAAAATTCGGATTAAATTGTAGGCGCTACGTAAATCCAACTTGGTTAAGAATTTGGCCCCCCGTAATTGCTCTAACGCTGCTGGCACCAGCGGAAGTGGGTAAGGATACCGGACAGTGATAGCATTGAGCCCTCTGTAGTCAATGCAGGGACGGAGACCACCATCCTTCTTCCCTACAAAGAAAAACCCTGCTGCCGCCGGGGACGTTGAGGGCCGAATGTGGCCCATAGCTAGGGCCTCCTCGATATACTCATCCATAGCTTTCATCTTCGGCAGGGAGAGAGGATAGACTCAGTTTTTTGGTGGCGTGGTGTTAGGGAACAGATCAATGGCACAGTCCCAGGACCGGTGACATGGGAGACTAGCGGCCCTCTCTCTGCTAAACACCTCATGTAGGTCCCTGTAGTACCACAGAATTCGGGCTGGACTAGCACCAACCTGGGTAGCAGCGTTCGGGTTCTCCACCGATGTAGTGAGGCAGGGACGAGGAATAGAATTGCGCAAGCACCTGCCCACACACCGGGGGGACCACTGAAGTAATTCCTTACGTGTTGACGGTGGAGGCTGTCTAGATGGATGGCGGTAGAAAAATTTTGGGAAAGAGAGGTTTGTTCCTCCCTGCATGCCATCTCCGCCTGAAGAAGGGGGTTGAGTCCCTCCCGAAACATGGCCCACAGTGCTGTGTCGTTCCAACCGGATTGCACAGCCAGATTGCGGAACTTGATAGCGTAATCAGCAGCAGTATCTGTTGGCCGCTGGCGGCTGCAGCTGGATCCATGAGCAGGGCTAGCAATAGGGGACGAGGAGAGAAACGTAGTCGGGGGGAGGCAGAAAGTTCGTAACCAGGATAGTAAACAACAGGCAGACTAATCCAAAGGGCAAAAGACAAAAGGGGAGGTCGAGAAACAGTCCATGGTCAGTACACAAAAATCGGGAATGTCAGAGACTAGGCAAAAGATGAGAAACGAGAAAGCAATCCGATTAATCCACAAAAGGCAATCCAAATAGCACAAGGCAAATGCTTGGTAGGTTAACAGGTGACGCAATCAGGAAAGAGAATAGGCAGGGAAAGACAAGACACACAAAGAAGCAGGCTTCGGAATATCACCTGCTAGCGGCCTCTCTGGGCCTGGCAGGGAACTGTCCAGCTGTTCCTGACAATAAGCTACAAGTCTGAGTGGTGCTGATCATTGCAGAGATCATTGATGCCTCTGGTGAGTTTATGTAACAGAGTACAATTAGCTTGCTTTGCTAATCTGCCAGTGAAGCTAGGTGGAAGCATCAGTGAATGGAGCTGTTTTTTTTTGTAAACGATGGGTATTACACGTTATTAAAAAGAAACATGAGTGGAGCGATGGGGGGGATATATTAGAGAATTGAATCTTATCTACATGAATCTCGGAAAATCCAAACATACAGTAAAATAACAAGTTAAAAAAAAAGTTAAGGTGCCTATATGGCCTAACTGATCTCCTGAAACTGAAATGAATCTGTATTTGATTTTTGACCCTTGTAACCCTGGGAATTGCAGACTATGCAGAAAGCTAATTATATGTCAACGGTAAAAATAACAGAAGTGAAGTGTGAAAGCCTGAAAGATTGACAGATTCACATAAATGAAATGTTGTGAAAAAGACTTGCCTTCAGAGACAGTTCTTCAGTCTGCACTGCTTTACTACTGCTTCTACTGCCACCTGAAGATACACAAAAAGATGTGGAAAGTGTAAGATAATAGAATGATCATTAACACCTTAAGAGCTTTTACCCAAACCCTTTCATATGTGCTACCTTAAAAACAGTTCAGTTAAAACACTATGCTGCTAATTTATTTGCTCACTGCAGGTTACTAAGCAACTCTGGACTTTACCTTTCCTCCTGGTGGAATTTTCTAGATCATTAATGTCCCTAGTGTCCAGCTCTCGTTCTTTCTCCTAAAAACATTATATACATTTACAAACCGAGTCAATAAAACTATCAGCATGCATTATAACAGAGTATGTGTATGTGCCAAGGACCAGCTATTTTCTACATATTTAGGTACCTTTAGTTTGGCGCTTAGCTTGCTGATTTCCTCCTGCAGTGTCCGGGATTCCTGTTGGGCATCAAGGGTTTACTTCCGCTCGCTCGCCAGCTGCCTCTGAAAGCTCCCTGTACTCAACTCCATGTTCTTTTCCAGTTCCTGACAGCACACATATACCACACATGGCACAAATGAAGACCAAATAAAAGTACTAATTAAATAATAACTAAACACATTATAAACCCTATTGGTTGGGGGAAAAAACCTTTTTTTTCCCTTTTTTTATTTTATTTACTTTCTTTTCTGAAAAACCCTGTTCGGGTCGCCACAGCGGACCAACTGGTCCGTACAAAAACCCCTTGGATTTTTGTCTTTATTGCCGGATCCCTTACGGGGACGGCAAGCATCCCATTTTTTTCCGTGCTTGGGACCGGTATGATATTGGCTGGGGTTAAAAGGCATTAAGTGGAATTTAAAACCGGGCCTTTTCCAAAAAATTTATAATGCCAAAAGGGTAATGCTCACTAAAAGCCACCAATTATTGCAACTATTGCATATTTGTGTTAAATAGAAATGAGATACAATATACAGAATATATCCACTGTATGCATGTGAGTACATGAATGTATGTGAGTATATAAATGTGCTCAGACCTTCACTTTACGCTCACTCTCCTGCACTTTGGCCTGTGCGTGTGAGAGCTTGCGTGCCAGCTCGCCTTTTTCCCCGAGGCGCTTTTCATCAGTGAGCTGCTGCAGTTTGTGCAGCTGGTTTTGGCATTGCTGTAGCTGCACCTCTGCCTCTGCGCAGCGGCGCTCGGCCATGCGCTCCTTCTTCAGACTGCGCTGTAGCCTCTCTCGCAGGACATGCATCTCATTGTCATGGCGTGCGATGAGCTCCGAGATCTCGCTCTCTGTGTTGCCGTAGCGTTGTAATGATTTCTCTTGGCGCAGCTGAAACTGTTTCAGGAGACGGTTTTCTCGCTGTAGTTTGTCGGTGCGCAGCTGTTGCTCAGCCAGTGCGTTCTTCAACTGGCTAATCTTTAACAGGCAGGCAGACAGCAGCCTTTTGGTGACCAGGCTCAGGTTTTGGGGAGGAGCATCTTTACTGAGTTTCTGAGAGTGCACACCGCTGGACCACGAAAGAGGGGGTAGGGTCTGGGGACCAGGACGCTGAGGTACACCCTTATGCACTCCTGCAGAGAAGAATGTAAACGATAAGGCAATGATAACAATCACAAAACTATTACACAAATCAATCATTTTGCTAGATACTGAACTTGTATTGTCTTTTCTTTCATATGTGTGATACATACTCTGTGTGTCTGTGTGTGTGTGTGTGTATGTTTGGTTGTACCTGTTGGGTGCACAGAGACGTTTGATACTCTCTGTGTCCTTGCTCCTTTGCGTGGTGTTGGAGGAGGGTGTGGTGAGAAGGACCTTTGAGACTTATCTGTGATTCTTATCTAATGTGATTCTTATCTGTTCCAACAGAATATTATAAGGGACATATGCTGCAAAAACCACATACACAAATTGCATAATATTACTGTATTTTCAATCATATATGTCATATATGCCCTACAAACCATATAAAGCCTTACAGATTTTCAGGATGTAAAAACATAGGGAAATATTTATTCATTCATTCATTCATTGTCTTCCGCTTATCCGGAGCCCGGGTCGCGGGGGCAGCAGGCTAAGCAGGGATGCCCAGACCTCCCTCTCCCCAGACACTTCCTCCAGCTCTTCCGGAGGGATCCCGAGGCGTTCCCAGGCCAGCCGAAAGACATAGTCTCTCCAGCGTATCCTGGGTCTTCCCCGGGGCCTCTTCCCGGTGGGGCATGCCCGGAACACCTCTCCAGGGAGACGTCCCGGAGGCATCCGAAACAGATGCCCGAGCCACCTCAACTGCCCCCTTTCGATGTGGAGGAGCAGCGGCTCTACTCCGAGCTCCTCCCAGGTGACAGAGCTCCTTACCCTATCTCTAAGGGAGCGCCCCTCCACCCTACGGAGGAAGCTCATTTCGGCCGCTTGTAACCGGGATCTTACCCTTCGGTTTATGACCCAGAGCTCATGACCATAGGTGAGAGTAGGAACGTAGATTGACTGGTAAATCGAGAGCTTCGCCTTCCGGCTCAGCTCCTTCTTCACCACAACAGACCGGTACATAGACCGCATTACTGCTGCCGCTGCACCGATCCGTCTGTCAATCTCACAATCCATCCTTCCCTCACTCGTGAACAAGTCCCTGAGATACTTAAACTCCTCCACTTGAGGAAGGACCTCCCCTCCAACCTGGAGGGTGCAAGCCACCTTTTTCCGGTCAAGAACCATGGCCTCCGATTTGGAGGTGCTGACCCTCATCCCAGCCGCTTCACACTCAGCTGCAAAATGCACCCCGTGCATTCTGTAAATCCAGGCTTGAGGGAGCCAACAGGACAACATCATCTGCAAAAATCAGTTATGAAATCCTGTGGTCCCCAAACCGGACTCCCTCCAGCCCCTGGCTGCGCCTAGAAATTCTGTCCATAAAAACAATGAACAGAACCGGTGACAAAGGACAGCCCTGTCGGAGTCCAACATGCACTGGGAACAGATCTGACTTACAGCTGGCAATAAGAACCAAGCTCTTGCTCCGGTTATACAGCGACCGAACAGCCCTTAACAGAGGGCCATGGACCCCGTACTCCCAGAGCACCTCCCACAGAATGCCACGAGGGACACGGTCAAAAGCCTTCTCCAAGTCCACAAAACACATGTGGACTGGTTGGGCAAACTCCCACAAACCCTCGAGCACCCTGTGGAGGGTATAGAGCTGGTCCAGTGTTCCACGACTAGGTCGAAAACCGCATTGCTCCTCCTGTATCCAAGGTTCGACTAACGGTCAGACTCTCCTCTCCAGTACTCTGGAATAGACTTTCCCTGGGAGGCTGAGGAGTGTGATCCCCCTGTAGTTGGAACACACCCTCCGGTCCCCCTTCTTAAAAAGAGGGACCACCACCCCAGTCGCCCAGTCCAGAGGCACTGTCCCTGACCGCCACGCTATGTTGCAGAGACGTGTCAGCCAAGACAGCCCCACAACATCCAGAGACTTAAGGTACTCAGGGCGAATCTCATCCACCCCTGGTGCCTTGCCACCAAGGAGCTGCTGAACTACCTCAGTGACCTCAGCTTGGGTGATGAATGAATCTACCTCTGAGTCCTTGGCCTCTGGTTCCTCTATGGAAGGTGTGTCAGTGGGGTTGAGGAGATCCTCGAAGTATTCCTTCCACCGTCCAACAACATCCCCAGTCGAGGCCAGCAACTCTCCACCTCCACTGTAAACAGTGTTGGCAGAGAGCTGCTTACCCCTTCTGAGGTGCCGAACGGTCTGCCAGAATTTCCCCGAGGCCATCCGATAGTCCTTCTCCATGGCCTCACCGAACGCCTCCCAGACCCGAGTTTTTGCTTCCGAGACCACCACGGCTGTAGTTCGCTTGGCCTGCCGGTATGCCTCAGCTGCCTCCGGAGCCCCCGTGAGCCAACCAGACTCGATAGGACTCCTTCTTCAGCTTGACGGCATCCCTTACTTCCAGTGTCCACCACTGTGTTCGGGGATGGCCGCTGCGACTGGCACCAGAGATCTTACGGCCACAGCTCCGGATGGCTGCATCAACAATGGATGAGGAGAACATGGTCCACTCAGACTCAATGTCCCCAACCTCCCTCGGGATCTGGTTGAAACTCTCCCGGAGGTGGGAGTTGAAGACCCCCCTAACAGAGGGATCAGCAAGACGTTCCTAACAGACCCTCACAATACGTTTGGGCCTGCCAAGTCTGTCCGGCATCCTCCTCCGTAAGCGGATCCAACTCACCACCAGGTGGTGATCAATTGACAGCTCCGCCCCTCTCTTCACCTGAGTGTCCAAGACATGTGGCTGAAGGTCAGATGACACGACCACAAAGTCAATCATTGACCTCCGGCCTAGGGTGTCCTGGTACCACGTGTACTGATGGGCACCCTTATGCTTGAACATGGTGTTTGTTATGGACAGGCTGTGACTAGCACAGAAGTCCAGCAACAGGACACCACTCGAGTTCAGATCAGGGGGGCCGTTCTTCCCAATCACACCCCTCCAGGTATCACTGTCGTTGCCCACATGGGCGTTGAAGTCCCCCAGCAAAACTATGGAGTCCCCAGTTGGAGCACCTTCCAGCACTCCTCGCAGGGTCTCCAAGAAGGTTGGGTAGTCCACACTGCCGTTTGGCCAATAAGCCGAAACAACAGTGAGACACCTATCCCCGGCCCGAAGGCGCAGGGAAACAACCCTCTCGTTTACCGGGGAAAACTCCAGCACATGGCGGCTGAGCTGGGGGGCTATAAGCAAGCCCACCCCAGCCCGACGCCTCTCACCATGGGCCACACCAGAGACGAAGAGGGTCCAACCTCTCTCAAGGAGTTGGGTTCCAGAGCCCAGGCTGTGCGTGGAGGCAAGCCCGACTATATCTAGCCAGTACCGCTCAACCTCCCTCACCAGCTCGGGCTCCTTCCCCCCCAGTGAGGTGACATTCCATGCCCCAAAAGCCAGATTCTTTGTCCAGGGTTTGGGTCGTCGGGGCCCCCGCCCATAACTGCCACCCAAAACACATTGCACCGGACCCCTATGCTCCTTCCTGCGGGTGGTGGGCCTACGGGAAGGTGGGCCTACGTCTTTTCTTTGGGCTGTGCCTGGCCGAGTCCCGCAGGCAAAGACTTGGCCATCAGGCGCTCGCCTGCGTGCCCCAACCCCAGGCCTAGCTTCAGGGTGGGGCCCCGGTGACGCAAGTCCGGGCGACGTAACGGTCCTTGTTGTTATTTCCATAAAGGTCTTGAACCGCTCTTAGTCTGACCCGTCACCTAGAACCCGTTTGCCTTGGGAGACCCTACCAGGAGCACTAGGCCCCTGACAACATGGCTCCTAGGTTCATTCAGGTACTCAAACCCCTCCACCACAATAAGGTGGCGGTTCAAGGAGGGGACATGGGAAATAATGCTACTTTAATATGAATGTCCACCATATGTCTTTAGACATGTATAAAACAGTGCAGTTTACCAATCAGTATAAGGCTGTACTTGCTCTTATATTGTCCTAAATGGAGCCCTGCACATGTCAGTCATGTACTGTATAATCATAGACTTGCATCCTTAAATAAAACACATTTAAAGTACACATACAAGCACACATTTCAATTACAAAAATATTTATTAGAGTGTATTCTACAAGATACAGTTGCATATTTCACATATCAGTATATTTTTCCTTTCAAATCCTCTATCAACAGATTTCATGTTCATTTTTGACAATTTCTATAAACTTTCTCACGGTACCAATTTTAGTATATACAACAGTTCTGTTCCTAACCTACAAACATAATAGTTTTGAAAAAATCTAAGTGATTCTTATGCATATAGGTATCACCAGCAGAGTTAATGTCACATATACAAAAATATTCAACCCCTCAACATTTTAGATCACAGCTCTAGAAACATATTTGTCATAACTTTGTTCATTTACAATAATATGTTCTGATTTGTTCACAAACAACAGGCCCAGACAGTTCACAATTAATGTAAATACATGGTCTCACAATGTCATTGCTGTCAACTGCTCTTTTAAATCCTGTAGGGAAATGAACAGTCCTCATAAAAGTCAGTGACATTTTGACAGTACATCCTCAAACCAGCTTTTGCACTGTACAATTTCCCAATTTGCCAACTGCATGTAGGTGATGTTGGTCATCACTGACACAGAGAAAGTATGAAACCTTGAAAATACTGCCATCTTTCAATATCACAACAGAGTTGTTCCTTTTCTTTGTCTTTGTGTATGTTTGGCTGTGAATGACCTCTCCGTTGACAACTATCCTGTTATAATATCTGCCAATAGAGGTCTTGGGCAGGGGCGTCGCTACTTTTATCAACACAGTTGATAAAAGTAGGCTAACAACTGTATGTTGTGTCAAAAAGGAGGCCCACTGTCTTTGATTCTGAAAACCCCTGACATATAGGACCCATTTGAATATTATTCCATACCCAAGACGTACAAAAGCCTTAAATTAATTAAGCCGATAATTAATTAATTTCGATAGCTCGAAATAAAATATAAACTGTTAAAGTACTAAGACATTACAGTGGGAACATCATGACTTTCTATTATTTAACTGATGCAGTATTTAAGTTAAAATACATGGCTTAGGTGAACAATGGGCCAGAACAGACTCAATCACTCGGCTGTTCTGTCAATTGAAAAAGGAATTCTCAGCACTATAAATACTAGTATGGTAATTGACCGTTTTGCTCAAGTCAAGTCTCGGAGATACCCTCTGATGAGTCCACCCTCAAAGAAATAGGATAGAAAAGTCACCAAGAGCATGAAGTAGACAAGATACAAGCAGCAAGACAGGTGAGAGATGAGAGAACAATAAGAGAAGACAAGAGAGGCTGTAAAAAAAAAAAAATAATAAAATAAATAATACATACAATAATGCCAGCATAAATGAGGAACGAAATAAGAGGTGCAAGTATAATATAGTTTATTGTAAAATAATAAAAGATCTACAAGGCACTGCTTTACACACAAGCTGTAAAAAAGATCATATTTCATGTGTAAGAGAGAAAATGTAATGAATTTAATGTACTCCTGTTTTTTTTAGCAAGACTCTGAAATGATGGGAGGAGTCAGAAAAAAGATGGGACTGAATGAAATTTTCTAAAGTTGCAGACTATTTGTGCTTATTATTAAACAATATTACATAAAAATGCTCTTGCAAAATGTGTTATTCTTGCTTACCCTCTCTCCCTAATTAGCCCCTGATGTTTTGGGCTCAGCCCCTGATGTTTTCAAATCCTAGAAACGCCCCTGGTCTCGGGTACATCTAGCAATGCATGCAATGCAATCATATCAATTTCAGACATTGGCCGAATCTTTGGCACTCCAAGTGCAGTCACCCTCTCTCATATCTAGCATAGTTCTTTACATGATGTTTACTGGAGGTCATTTCTGTGTAGAATGATTTCATTTCAGGTGAGACATCATTAGATGAGCAGGTTTTAGCTATGCTCGGCAATGCCCGAGACCATGGTACTCTTTTGCAAAGCTGATGAGGCAATGCATTACTGCTTTTGACTTGCTTGACCAAGTAGCCATTATAGCTCTCAAACATGAAAGCAGACTGGGCCCAGAGAGGACCCAAATTCTCAACACTCTTAGTCAAATGCAAGAGTGAATGCACATTGTAGGTCATCTGATCTTTGCCATACAAAGACTGAACTGATGTAACATAAAGCTCAAGAGCCTCATGAGCATGGTTAATATCTTCTTGGCTAATTTCAGAACCTAACAAAATGCTCACACCCTCCACAAGTAAGGCCCAGTGGCAAAGATACTTGTTTGGAAGTATCCCCTTCAGGACAGGCAAACTGTAATATAAAAGCCAGTTCTGCCATTCGTGAGCTTTCCAAAACCTTCGCTCAGCAATAGATCGTGGGACTTGGGACAGAACACTTGGAGACTTGATTGCTAAAAGTTTAAAATCCACTCTTGAAGTGTTCAAACCAATATACCATGGTTTACTGTAGCTTCTGGAATCAAACCACAAAGTGGCTATTTGCCGGCAAGCCCCCAGCAACACACAATGCATATAATCAGGGACGATGCCATTGATCAGGTCAAAATTGGGCAAGTCCACAATTGGAGATGGCCCTTTTATGCCCAAAACGCTCTGTTCATTAAGTTTTGCTATCTCACCTATTTGCACAGCTGTGTTGTGATCTCTAAGGTCTGGCAATTCCTCCAAACAAGGATACACTCGCACAGTCCCATTGCCTTTTCTCACTTGAACACCTGGATGAAGACAGTGCCCACACCCATACTCTCCATTTTTCATACTCTGAAATTTTGCAGTAAAGGTCGTGCAACAGCATCACATATGGCACATAATGCATAGACCTCTGCTGTTCTGATTGAGTGATCTACTGGATCCTGCCACTGAAGACCTGAAGAGGATGTTCAGCCAACTGGTATCTGTGACATGGTCATTTGAGGGATCTGAAGAGGCATGGTTTGATTGGTTGGTATTCTATAACAAATGGGAAATGATTAAAATACGAGTGATCATAAGCAAAGTGTGTACCAAAATAAATGTGTTAGTTTAAATGTTAATGTTGATATTCTTCTTCTTTTTAAACTCATCAGCAACTCATTACGCTGTACACTGATTTAAGCATCTGATCTCCAATTCAGTTGGAGATCTGATAAATCTCTAATCATTTAGGGACAACTGTTATACACATGTACGTAACACAGTGTATACCAAAACTGCATACAGCATTTCGGATGTTACATTTTTATTTACCTGCACTTCTGATGAGGTGCCCTCTTCTGCAGTCTTTGGTGAATGTGAAATCGGGCTGCCATCCTAAAAAGGAAAAGACTTTTTAAGATATGTAATTATAACTATCAATAGCACAAATAGCAAACAAGACCTATAGAAATATAACCTAAATAGAAAAAGGTCAGGTTTACCTGTATTTCTTTGGATATAGGCTGCCCTGTACTCGGTGGTAGATTGGCGTGGATGAGGGGACAAAACGAACTAATAAATATAAATGCGAAAGAGAATGTTTTTAAGAAATACAGATGGAAGTATGAAGATTTATTTTTTTTCAAAAAAAATGAAGTCTCACAGGGGGGGCATGGTGGCTTAGTGGTTAGCACGTTTGCCTAACACCTCCAGGGTTGGGGGTTTGTTTCCCCTGCTGTGTGTGTGTGTGTGTGTGTGTGTGTGTGTGTGTGTGTGTGTGTGTGTGTGTGTGTGTGTGTGTGTGTGTGGCGTTTGCGCTCACCATGCCTCGAGGGTTTCCTCCGGGTACTCTGGTTTCCTCCCCCAGTCCAAAGACATGCATTGTAGGTTGATTGGCATCTCTAAATTGCCCTGTAGTGTGGGATTGAATGAGAGTGTGTGGGGCCCTGTGATGGGTTGGCACTCCGTCCAGGGTGTATCCTGCCTTGATGCCCAATGACACCTGAGATAGGCACAGGCTCCCCGTGACCCGAGTGTAGATCGGATAAGCGGTAGACAATGAATGAATGAAGTCTCACATTATTGTCTGGTGATTGTGACTGTTCTTTCCTTTCGGCGAGCTGTGATATAACCTAAAAGAAGGCAATACATCAGTTCATAAAATTCAAAAGTATAGTCTTTGTTAATCTTCAGTGTCCAAATGCCTTACTGACAGCTGGAAGACATCTTTTTTTCACCTGTTGTTCTGTGGATGGTGACTCTCTTGTGGTCTCTGCAACAGTTGCAACAGTTTATTGTCCTAAAAGAGGAGACATCATTATTCAGTTATGTGAAAGAAAAAAACAATAGGCCTATATCAATAGATTAATAACATTCACTCCATAAATGTCTACCTGGAAGCCTATATCTGTGGGGGTGGATTCTCCTTTGGTGAGTGCGCATCAGTCTCCTTTGGTGAGTGCGCAACATCATCCTAAGACAGGTCAGAAGGAAATAATCAAAAGAGGGAGACATCAGAACAGTCCATTTAAAGGTGGATAAAGTTGACCCTTCCATTTCATTCTGCCTTCATATTTTTTTATTTGTCACAAATATTTACAATACCCCCATGATGTTTTAAATATAACTTTTTCTGTCTGATTTTTAGTCTGATTTATTTCCTGACTTAGGACTTAGACACAATAGATGACTACTAAATAATAATAATTATATATATAAAACAATATAGCCCACAGAAGCTGCATAATGCAATATTTTTTTGACACAAGTTTGCTAATATGCCTTTAAAAACAACTCCTTGTAAGTGTGTTAGAAATGGTAGAGGAAATTAAACAAAACAGATGAGAGTAGTATATATTTTATATTTATAATCACATTTATATTCTATTTTATTTATAATAATTATATATTTTTTCCCCATACAATCTGGTGACCCCAAGCAATTATCTCACAGTTCGAGGGGTTCTGAAATTCTGACCTGGTGCTGACCCAGAGTGAGAAAACAAAATCAGCTTACCTTTTTTTCCCACCTTGTCCGAGTACGACGAGGAATCTTTCTTTATTCTCCTTTTTCAATTGTGAAAACAATACGCTTTTCTTTTCGGCATGTTTTCTGCATCAGTTAAAAGTAGACTATTTTCTGAGCACAGATACCTACATGAACACAAGTAAATAACATGCGTCCATGAAAAAAGACTACAAAATACGTCGATTTTTTTTACAAAATACGTCGACACCCAGAGAGATCGGTGAAACGGAGCGTTGCTTTCAACAACTCTGAGTTTAAAGACTGCTTGATTTCTTCAGTAACGTCACCAGGAGAAAGGTAGGAAGAAATTTTCACTTGTTGTAATGTTTACTCAGGCAGCGATATTGATTCGTGCATTTAGCAAATTCTAAATAGTTGTTTTGTTCAAATTTGTTAATGCTAGTGCTATCAGACTACAGTTTCAAGATCTTGCTTAGCAGCTATAAAATGGAGCCTTCTGCAACATCTTTGACCGACCTTGCTTCGTGTATTTAGGTAACGTTAGCTAGATTGTTTTTTATGTTGTATTGTTATTATATCATACTGTTAACATCACCAAACCGTATAACTATTTTGATAGCATTATTTTTTTCATAACTATTTAATCAAATTAACATGTTAAATGGACAGCCCTGATTATATTTTATACCGATTTTCCACAAGCTCTGCAGTCAACTTGCATGGAGCTAACACATTTTGTTGACCTAGCATTATGTTTTTCTATCATTAACTGTTAGTACAAAGCAAAATTTGGATTCGTTTCTTATTACTAGGCACCTAAATCACTCGCAAGACAAAAAAAAACATTAACTTCCCATGTGAAATATAATGAGTCTTTAATGCCTAAATTGCAATCTAAATGGATTAAAATCCACCCTCTTTTAATTCCCAAGGTGTGATGAGGAAAGTTTGCAGTGGTCCGGGGAATGCTGGGATGTACAGCGAAGTGAAAGCTGATGCCATGCGCAAATATGATGACATCAAGATGGATGACGATGGATACCCATAAACTAACTATACAGCTGCTGTGGAATGGAAGAAAGGGAAAAAAGCCAAAACATGGCTGGCCAGTGTACACTGCCTCTGTCAAGTTTGTAAACAGTAAGTAGACCAATCTAATACTTTGTTTTTTAAAACATGTTATGTTCAATAAGTAATGTGAAGCTGTTATGGTAGAAGTTGTGTTACATAATAATTATTAAAGGGATAGTTCACAAAAAATGAAAATTCCATCATCGTTTACTCACCGTGAAGTTGTTCCAAACATTTTTAAATGAATTTCTAATGCTGAACAAAAAAGAATACATTTTGAATGATGTTTTATCCAAGTGGTTTTGGAGCACCATTCATTCATTCATTGTCTACCGCTTATCCGAACTATTCTTGGGTCACGGGGAGCCTGTGCCTATCTCAGGCGTCATTGGGCATCAAGGCAGGATACACCCTGGACGGAGTGCCAACCCATCACAGGGCACACACACACTCTCATTCACTCACGCAATCACACACTACGGACAATTTAGAGATGCCAATCAACCTACCACGCATGTCTTTGGATTGGGGGAGGAAACGGGAGCACCCGGAGGAAACCCCCAAGGCACGGTGAGAACATGCAAACTCCACACACACGGCGGAGGCGGGAATCCAACCCCCAACCATGGAGGTGTGAGGCAAACGTGCTAACTACTAAGCCACCGTGCCCCTGAGCACCATTCACTTCCATTTAATTTTTTTTCCTACTGTGGAAGTCAGTGATGCCCCAAAACTGTTTGGTTACCAGCATTATTTAAAATATCATCCTTTGTGTTCAGCAGAACAAACAAATTTATACAGGTTTGAAACAACCACAAAAGGGTGAGTAAATGATATTTTTAATTTTGGGTGCACTATCCCTTTAAGCACACTAAATTTAAAATATTGTTTTCTTTACTTTGAGGTGGCTTAATCTGATCTCTGTCCTGCCACTTTGAACTATTTTTTAGACAATCGATTTCATACTAATGCTAAGATTAAGGAATTCCTGCGGTTGGAGTCTCATAAAAGCAATCTAGCCATGGGGGTCACAGTCCAGTGACTTCTGTGCCAGTCCCAAGCCCGGATAAATAGAGAGGGTTGTGTCAGGAAGGGCATCCGGCGTAAAACATTGCCAAATTTCATCATGCGAATCGTCAATACGTTACAAGTGTTGATGATGCAGAAGATAGGGATAGGTGGAGAGAGGTGATTCGCTGTGGCGACCCCTGAAGGGAAAAGCCAAAAAAAGAAGAAGAAGAAGAAGAAGAAAGAGTCTGATGAAAGCAACAAGGCACTGCTTAAGAAAAGGGCCTCAGTACCACCATCAAGATACACAGATTCAGATGAAACTGATGTTGAGAATACACCGGTAAGACTGTTTATGTTGTACTGTCTCTTAACGTATTTCATGCATAAACACATACCATTTACTTAAAGGGGTCATACTGGGGTTTGTATTATTTTTGAATGTTTCCTGAGGTGCACTTATTTGTTTTGAAAATTTAAATTCTCAGATCATGATACAAAGATAAGTAGTCGGTGACATAATAATACATCTTTAAATTTTTGCAGACTTAAAGCTCGTATTATTAAGCTTAGTTCCTATTGTTATTTGGAACACTAAAAGCAGTGAAAGGCAAGAAAACAAACTAACCAGCTTGTTTTTGCTCCTGCGTCCAAAATGTGCATGGCATTAATATCTCCTTTGAGGTCTGCCTCTCTCCCCTTCCACTTCAGGTTCTCACACATAGCATCCTATGATGTATAGTCATGTTATGTCAGTCTGTTTACATTTATAGAGGTAAGAACTAGAAGACAAATATCTAAGAAGGGCAAATGTGTATCATCTCCATCTCTTGTTTCTTTTCTCTTGACCGACCCAAAGGAAGAGGGCAGTGATTTTCAAACCACAGAGAAATGTTGCTCAAATGATTGTTGATGAGTATCAAGCCACAAACTTGACAGAGACTCAGAAGAAAGAAATGGAGGCGTAAAACGAAAAATTGAGAAATGACAATGAAAAATTGAGAACAATGCTCAATAGTAGTGGTGGTAAAAACGATTCTTTTTAAAGACTCCTTTTGAGTCAGTGAACATGTCCCTGTGTAAATTAAAAAGAATCAAGACTTACGATACCAGTGCAACAAAAATTTATTTTAAAGTGACACACACACACAAACTGTGACTGAGATTAATTACATTAAGTTATTAAATTAAATTATGTAATTAAATTCTTCTTCTTCTTCTTCTTTCGGCTTTTCCCTTCAGGGGTCTCCACAGCGAATCATCTCTCTCCACCTATCCCTATTTTTTCCCCGCACCCACTAGCTTCATATCCTCATTAATTCCATCCATATACCTCCTCTTTGGCCTTCCTCTTTGCTTCCTGCCTGGCAGCTCCATGTCCAACATTCTCCTACCAATATACTCACTCTCCCTCCTCTGAACATGTCCAAACCATCTTAATCTGGCCTCCCTAACTTTGTCCCCCAAACGTCCAACATGAGCTGTCCCTCTGATGTACTCGTTCCTAATCCTGTCCAATCTTGTCACTCCCAAAGAGAACCTCAACATCTTCAGCTCTGCTACCTCTAGCTCTGACTCCTGTCTCTTCCTCAGTGACACTGTCTCTAAACCATACAGCATGGCCGGTCTCACCACTGTCCTGTACACCTTCCCCTTGATTCTCGTGATATTTTCCTATCACACAGAACTCCCGACACCTTTCTCCACCCATTCCAACCTGCCTGCACTCGTTTCTTTACCTCTTTCCCACACTCTCCATTACTCTGGACTATTGACCCCAAGTACTTAAACTCCTGTACCTTCTTCACCTCTTCACCCTGTAACCTTACTGTTCCACTTCCCTCCCTTTCATTCACACACATGTACTCAGTCTTACTACGACTGCCCTTTCATTCCTCTTCTCTCCAGCGCAAACCTCCACCTTTCCAGGTTTTCCTCCACCTGCTCCCTGCTCTCACTACAGATCACAATGTCATCTGCAAACATCATTGTCCAAGAAGACTCCTGTCTGACCTCCTTTTGACAACTTGGTCCATCACTATAGCAAACAGGAAGGGGCTCAGAGCCGATCCCTGATGCAGTCCCACCTCCACTTTAAACTCCTCTGTCTGACCTACAGCACACCTCACCACTGTCCTGCTCCTCTCATACATGTCCTGCACCACTCTGACATACTTCTCTGCTACTCCTGACTTCCTCATACAGTACCACAGCTCTTCTCTTGGCACCCTGTCATACGCTTTCTCCAAGTCTACAAACACACAGTGCAACTCCCTTTTGACCATCCCTATACTTCTCCATCAAAATTCTCAGAGCGAAAATTGCATCTGTTGTGCTCTTTCTGGGCATGAAGCCATACTGCTGCTCACAAATTTCCACTACCTTCCTTAACCTAGCTTCCACTACTCTTTCCCATAGCTTCATTGTATGACTCATCAACTTTATCCCCCTATAGTTGCTGCAACTCTTGCACGTCACCCTTATTCTTAAAGATCGGCACTAACACACTTCTTCTCCATTCCTCAGGCATCCTCTCACTCTCTAAAACCCTGTTGAACAAACTAGTTAAAAATTCCACTGCTGCCTCTCCTAGACACTTCCAGACCTCCACCGGGATGTCGTCAGGACCAACTGCCTTTCCACTTTTCATCCTCTTCAAAGTCTTCCTGACTTCATCCTTTCTAATCTTATCTACTTTCTGTTCCACAGAGTTTTCTACAGAGTTCACCCCTTCTACTCTTTTTTCCCTCTTATTTTCCTCATTCATCAGCTCCTCAAAGTACTCCTTCCATCTCCTCTGTACACTCTCCTCACTTGTGAGCACCCTTCCATCTCTATCCTTAATAACTCTAACTTGCTGCACATCCTTCCCATCTCGATCCCTCTGCCTAGCTAACCTGTACAAGTCCTTCTGTCCTTCTCTAGTGTCTAACCAAGTGTACAACACCTTAGACACCTCCCTCTTCACTCTCTGCTGTAACTCCTTGTATTCCTGTCTATTCTCTTCAGTCCTGTCCATGTCCCACTTCTTCTTGGCTAATCTCTTCCTCTGGATACTATCCTGAACTTCCTCATTCCACCACCAAGTCTCCTTATCTTCTTTCCTTCTTGCCATACTCTATTGGCCTTAGACACCTCCCTCTTCACTCTGCTCTATAACTCCTTGCATTCCTGTCTATTCTCTTCCAGATGACACACCCAGAACCTTTCTCCCTGGCTACCCTTCCACCTGGTCTCTTGTACACACAGTATATCCACCTTCCTTCTCTCCATCATATCAGCCAGCTCTCTACCTTTCCCTGTCATAGTACCAACATTCAGAGTTCCTATTCTCAGTCCTACACTCTTACCTTTCCTCTTTTCTCTCTGTCTGTGCACTCTCCTCCCTCCTCTACTTCTTCGACCAACAGTAGCCCAGTTTCCACTGGCGCCAATCAATGGTCAACAGTGACGATGGTGGTCGTTGTTAACCCAGGCCTCGACCGATCCAGTATGAAATTTGGCAATGTTTTACGCCGGATGCCCTTCCTGATGCAACCCTCTCTATTTATCCGGCTTGGAACGGCACAGAAGTCACTGGACTGTGACCCCCATGGCTAGATTATATAATTAAATTATTATTGGATGGAAAATTACTTTACAATATTACTGGATAAATCATCCCGTAGTCTACAAAGTGCTGAGTATGCTAACGAACCTCAAGTCTGACTCATGATCAGTAGGTCTACTTCATGCTGACCGAGAACTACTAAACATAAGAGTCTCAGCAGAATCGGTCAATGAGCCAGATCGCGAGTCCGCTGAGAATCAGCTGAATCAGTCGATGAGAATGGTAGCAGCCATAGGACAATTAAGAATCGGGTTAATTTAGACCTCGGACTCATGAATCATGAGTCAATATGCAGAATCGGATCATTTAACTCAGGTGAGTCAGTCAGGGCCAGTACTACTCATTAGAGGCATGTATTACAGTTATTTTATTGGCATGGTAAATCAGCTGTCAAGACTTTGAAATCATTGTTAAACTGCAATTCTGTTTCGTTATTATTTAAGTTGGTATGTAATGTTGAGACGAAAGAGTTGAATAATTATCTGTAATTGCATTATCAAGTATATAAAAGAAACCTGAATCAAACCTCTATCATTTGGTATTACATGGCTTTGTAAAACGCATCATTGACACTGAATTCATCAGCTCGCATGATATGTATGCATAATGGGATGTAGTTGAGTGGGTAAATATGAGATTGCTTTATCATATCTCTCTTTTTTATTTATTCATTCTTTTTGTTGTTGTTGTTTTATTTTTTGTTATCAGAGCTGCCAAATCTGATAACTGAAGTGAAGACAGCCCTGAAGTCTCAGTCTTCATCAGCGTCATCAGTCAGCTCTGACTTGGAAGGTGGAAAGAGTTTACCACAAAACATGGCAGAGCCCTCCCCACTGAAAGCAGTATCTACAGAACAGGTAGTGTACTAGTTTATCTAGTCAATGAAGACTGAACTTTTCAGTTAACCATTTGGTAATCAGTATCTATATAAAAGTATTGCAGCCCTTGCCAACACTTTATGATGATTTGTTTTCATACTCTACATAAAAACAGGTGGAAATTTCTCCAGGATCCAATGTATTTGTGGATACACGGCTTGGGCTGTGGCACAGAATGCAAACTCTGTCTCCTGTTTTGTGAGGACACTGCTGACAGCATTGTTCCCAATTGACATGCCCAATCATCGTGGGACATCCAAGGATTCTGGGCCACAACACCAGGCCCTTGACAAAATGAAAGTGGATGCTATCTACAGTAAGTTTCAAATCATTCAGTCATTGTCTTCCACTTATCCAATCTATTCTCGGGTCACAGGGAGAACATGCAAACTCCACACACACACGGCAGAGCTGGGAATCAAACCCCCAATCCTGGAGGTGTGAGGCAAATGTGCTAACCACCAAGCCACCTTGTCTCCCTTAGGGATGTATTTCTAGTAACAAGGTCACATGCTGTGAGGCTCGTGCTGCCATCTCTTTGAGAGACACGTGGAGAAATAAAAACAAAGGAGCGTAAATGCACACAACGAAACACGTTTATTTTAAACATATGAGGTATTTAAGCAACATAAAATGACTGTAAAATGACACAAAACAACTGTTCGGAACTATTGCGCATTCTCATTCTCAATGCAACTTGTCAGCTACTGAACGATTCGGCATTTTGAATGAATCTGTTGAAATATGAATATATATATATATATATATATATATATATATATATATATATATATATATATATATATATATATATATATATATATATATATATATATATATGTATATGTATGTGTGTGTGTGTATATAATATGTATTCTAATATTATCAACCAGGAGTAAGTTTAGGTTAAGTGTCTTGCTCTTTGGAAGTCCAGATCCCCAAACGCTACACCACTCACAACCCCTGTAATGCTGTTAATTATTTTTTATTTGATATGTGCCACTTTGCTTCCTAACAGCACTGTTTTGCCTTTTATTCATTTGTCTCACAGGAGTAACGCTGCAACAGTGGCCTCATGTGGCACTCTCCAGCATTGGTGCAACCATCAATGCCAAACTTACCGAGATTAGAGTGAACAACAAAACACAAAAACATCCAGAAACCTTAATGTTCTTTGATAATTGATTTCCATGACATTGTGTTCAAGATAATCTGTTGTTTTGGTGTGTTCTGTTTTTCTTGAGCAAAGTTGTTTACTTTCAAGCAGGGCTGTCCAATGATTTATCATGAATAATCCTGTATAAACATCTGTGTTTACTTAATATGTGTGTGTTATATGTATAATATAAATACATGTATATACACTTAAGAAATTTATACATCTATATAAAATGTAAATTTTTATATATATATATATATATATATATATATATATATATATATATATATAGTGGTGTGAAAAAGTGATTTTTTAAATCCTGATTTTGTTGCATGTTTGTCACACTTTAATGTTTCAGATAATCAAACACATTTAAATATTAGTCAAAGATAACACAAGTAAACACATCATGCAGTTTTTAAATGAAGGTTTTTATTATTAAGGGAAAACAAAATCCAAAACTACATGGCCCTGTGTGAAAAAGTGTTTGCCCCCTAAGCCTAATAACTGCAGCAACAACTGCAATCAAGCGTTTTCCATAACTTGCAATGAGTCTGTTACAGCGCTGTGGAGGAATTTTGGCCCACTCATCTTTGCAGAATTGTTGTAATTCAGCCACATAGGAGGGTTTTCGAGCATGAACCACCTTTTTAAGGTCATGCCACAGCATCTCAATCGGATTGAGGTCAGGACTTTGACTAGGCCACTCCAAAGTCTTCATTTTGTTTTTCTTCAGCCATTCAGAGGTGGACTTGCTGGTGTGTTTTGGATCATTGTCCTGCTGCAGAACCCAAGTTCGCTTCAGCTTGAGGACACAAACAGATGGCCGGACATTCTCCTTCAGGATTTTTTGGTAGCCAGCAGAATTCATGGTTCCATTTATCACAGCAAGTCTTCCAGGTCCTGAAGCAGCAAAACAGCCCCAGACCATCACACTACCACCACCATATTTTACTCTTGGTATGATGTTCTTTTTCTGAAATGCGGTGTTAGTTTTACGCCAGACGTAATGGGACACAGACCTTCCAAAAAGTTACATTTTTGTCTCGTCAGTCCACAGAGTATTTTCCCAAAAGTCTTGGGGATCATCAAGATGTTTTCTGGCAAAACTGAGATGAGCCTTTATGTTCTTTTTGCTCAGCTGTGGTTTTCGTCTTGGAACTCTGCCATGCAAACCATTTTTGCCCAGTATCTTTCTTATGGTGGAGTCATGAACACTCACCTTAACTGAGGCAAGTGAGGCCTGCAGTTCTTTGGATGTTGTTGTGGGGTCTTTTGTGACCTCCTGGATGAGTTGTCGCTGCGCTCTTGGGGTAATTTTGGTCGGCCGGCCACTCCTGGGAAGGTTCTCCACTGTTCCATGTTTTCGCCATTTGTAGATAATGGCTCTCACTGTGGTTCGCGGCAGTCCCAAAGCTTTAGAAATGGCTTTATAACCTTTTCCAGACTAATAGATCTCAATTACTTTCTTTCTCATTTGTTTTTGAATTTCTTTAGACCTCGGCATGATGTCTAGCTTTTGAGGATCTTTTGGTCTACTTCACTTTGTCAGGCAGGTCTTATTTAAGTGAGTTCTTGATTGTGAACAGGTGTGGCAGTAATCAGGCCTGGGTGTGGCTAGAGAAATTGAACTCAGGTGTGATAAACCACAGTTAAGTTATGTTTTAACAGGGCCATGTAGTACTTTTTCACACAGGGCCATGTAGTTTTGGAATTTGTTTTCCCTTAATAATAAAAACCTTCATTTAAAAACTGCATGATGTGTCTACTTGTGTTATCTTTGACTAATATTTAAATGTGTTTGATTATCTGAAACATTAATGTGTGACAAACATGCAAAAAAATAAAAAATCAGGAAGGGGGCCAACACTTTTTCACACCATTGTATGTGGGTTTCCCAGACTTCCCTTTGCCTAGCCACTTCCTCCAGCTCTTCCGGAGGGACTTTCGATGTGGAGGAGCAGTGGCTCTACTCCGAGCTCCTCCTGGGTGACAGAGCTCCTTACCCTATCTCTAAGGGAGCGCTCCACCACCCTACGGAGGAAACTCATTTCGGCTGCTTGTATCCGGTGACAAAGGACAGCATTGCTGGAGTCCAACATGCACTGGGAACAGGTCTGACTTACAGCCAGCAATGCGAACCAAGCTCCTGCTCCAGTCATACAGAGACCGAACAGCCCTTAACAGAGGGCCACGGACCCCATACTCCCAGAGCACCTTCCACAGAATGCCATGAAGGACATGGTCAAATGCCTTCTCCAAGTACACAAAACACATGTGAACTCCTTGGGCAAACTCCCACGAACCCTCAAGCACACTGTGAAGGGTATAGAGCTGGTCCAGTGTTCCACGACCAGGACAAAAACCGCACTGTTCCTCCTGTAGCCGAGGTTTGACTAATGGTCGGACTCTCCTCTCCAGTACCCTGGAATAGACTTTCCCTGGGAGGCTGAGGAGTGTGATCCCCCTATAATTGGAACACACCCTCCGGTCCCCTTTCTTAAAAAGAGGGACCACCTCCCTGGTCGCCCAGTCCAGAGGCATTGTCCCTGACCACCATGCTATGTTGCAGAGACGTGTCAGCCATGACAGCCCCACAACATCCAGAGACTTAAAGTACTCAGGGCAAATCTCATCCACCCCCGGTGCCTTGCCACTGAGGAGCTGAGGAACTACCAGAGAGCTGCTTACCCCTTCTGAGGCACCGAATGGTCTGCCAGAATTTCCCAGAGGCCGTCCGATAGTCCTTCTCCATGGCCTCACTGAACTCCTCCCAGACCCGAGTTTTTGCTTCCGAAACCACCCGGGCTGCAGCTTGCTTGGACTGCCGGTACACATCAGCTGCCTCCGGGGTCCCACAAGGCAACCAGGCTCGATAGGACTCCTTCTTCAGCTTGACAGCATCCCTTACTTCTGGTGTCCACCACTGGGTTTGGGGATTCCAACCTGCTTGCACTCGCTTTTTTACCTCTTTCCCACACTCTCACCACTGTCCTGCTCCTCTCATACATGTCCTGCACCACTCTGACATACTTCTCTGCTACTCCTGACTGCCTCATACAGTACCACAGCTCTTCTCTTGGCACCCTGTCATACGCTTTCTTCAAGCATACAAAAACAGTGCAACTCCCTCTGACCATCCCTATACTTCTCCATCAAAATTCTCAGAGCAAAAATTGCATGTGTTGTGCTGTTTCTGGGCATGAAGCCATACTGCTGCTCACAAATTTCCACTACCTTCCTTAACCTAGCTTCCACTACTCTTTCCTATAGCTTCATTGTATGGCTCATCAACTTTATCACCCTATAGTTGCTGCAACTCTGCACGTCACCCTTATTCTTAAAGATCGGCACTAATACACTTCTTCTCCATTCCTCAGGCATCCTCTCACTCTCTAAAACCCTGTTAAACAAACTAGTTAAAAATTCCACTGCTGCCTCTCCTAGACACTTCCAGACCTCCACCGGGATGTCTTAAGGACCAACTTCCTTTCCACTTTTCATCCTCTTCAAAGCCTTCCTGACTTCATCCTTTCTAATCTTATCTACTTTCTGTTCCACAGAGTTCACCCCTTCTACTATTTTTTACCTCTCATTTTCCTCATACATCAGTCCTTCAAAGTACTCCTTCCATCTCCTCTGTACACTCTCCTCACTTGTGAGCACCCTTCCATCTCTATCCTTAATAAAACTAACTTGCTGCACATCCTTCCCATCTCGATCCCTCTGCCTAGCTAACCTGTACAAGTCCTTCTGTCCTTCTCTAGTGTCTAACCTAGTGTACAACTCTATTGGCCTTAGACACCTCCCTCTTCACTCTGCTCTGTAACTCCTTGTATTCCTGTCTATTCTCTTCCAGATGACTCACCCAGTACCTTTCTTCCTGTCATCCTGATCACTTCTGCTGTAGATTCCCAGTAATCTGGCAGCACTACCTGACCACCCAAAGCCTGCCTCAATTTCCGTCTAAATTCCTCACAACATTCCTCCTTTTTCAGCTTACACCACTTGGTTTTCTTCTCTATCTCTATCTTTGACCTCTTCTTCTTACAGACCATCAAAGTCATCCTACACACCACCATCCTATGCTGTCTGGCTACACTCTCTCCCACTACCACTTTACAGTCACTAATCTTTTTCAGATTGCCTCTTCTACATAGGATGTAGTCTACCTGTGTGCTCCTACCTCCACATTTGTGGGTCACTCTAGGCTCCTCACTCTTCTGTAAATAAGTGTTAACCACAGCCATATCCATCCTCTTAGTAAAGTCCACTACCATCTGTCCTTCAAGGTTCCTTTCCTTAACTCCAAACTTTCCCATTACCTCCTCATCACCTGTGTTCCCCTCACCAACATGTCCATTAAAATCCGCTCCTGTCACCACTCTCTCACCCGTGGGAATACTCTCTATCACCTCATCTAATTCACTCCAGAATCTCTCTTTCTCCACTAACTCACAACCTACCTGTGGGGCATAACCACTAACAACATTCAACATCACCCCTTCAATCTCTAACTTCAGACCCATCACCCTGTCTGACACTCTCTTCACCTCCAGAACATTCCTGACAAACTCCTCCTTCAGGACCATACCTACCCCATTTCTCTTACTATCCACATCATAATAAAACAGCTTGAATCCTGCTCCTATACTATGAGCCTTGCTACCCTTCCACCTGGTCTCCTGTACACACAGTATATCCACCTTCCTTCTCTCCATCATATCAGCCAGCTCTCTACCTTTCCCTGTCATAGTACCAAAATTCAGAGTTCCTATTCTCAGTTCTACACTCTTACCTTTCCTCTTCCCTCTCTGTCTACGCACTCTCCTCCCTCCTTTACTTCTTTGACCAACAGTAGCCCAATTTCCACCGGCGCCAATCAATGGTCAACAGTGCCGATGGTGGTCGTTGTTAACCCAGGCCTCGACCGATCCGGTATGAAATTCAGAGTACTGACAATTCGCATGGTTAAACTTGGCAATGTTTTACGCCGGATGCCCTTACTGACGCAACGCTCTCTATTTATCCGGGCTTGGGACTGGCACAGAAGTCACTGGACTGTGACCCCCATGGATAGATTATATATATATACCACCATAATCCCCCTGGCATGGTGTCTTAATGGTTAGCACGTTTGCCTCACACCTCCAGGGTTGGGGGTTCGATTCCCGCCTCCGTCGCGTGTGTGGAGTTTGCATGTTCTCCCCGTACCTCGGGGGTTTCCTCCAGGTACTCCGGTTTCCTCCCCCGGTCCAAAGACTTGCATTGTAGGTTGATTGGCATCTCTAAATTGTCCGTAGTGTGTGATTGTGTGTGTGCCCTGCGATGGGTTGGCACTCCGTCCAGGGTGTATCCTGCCTTGATGCCCAATAATACGCCTGAGATAGGCACAGGCTCCCCGTGACCCGAGTATAGATCGGATAAGCGGTAGACAATGAATGAATAATCCCACCTCTAACAAACTTGGCACCATGCAGTCAGGCAAGTACCATTCTCCTGGCAACCGCCAAACCCAGACTGATCTATCGGATTGCCAGACAGAGAAGCGTGATTCATCACTCCAGAGAACGTGTGTCCACTGCTATAGAGCCCAGTGGCAGCATACTTTACACCACTGCATCCAACGCTTTGCATTGCACTTGGTGATGTAAGGCTTGTGTGCAGCTGCTCGGCCATGCAAACCCATTCCATGAAGTTCTCTACACACTGTTCTTGAGCTAATCTGAAGGCCACACGATGTCTATAGCTACTGACTCTGCGCACTGTGTGCCTCAGCGTGTGCTGAGCCCGCTGTGTGATTTACCTTGCCTACCACTTCGTGGCTGAGTTGCTGTTGTTCCCAATTGCTTCCACTTTGTTATAATACCACTAAGAGTTGACCATGGAATATTTATTAGTGAGGAAATTTCATGAGTGAACTTATTGCACAGGTGGCAGCTATTCATGGTACCAGACCTGAATTTACTGAGCTCCTGATAGCGACCCATTCTTTCACAAATGTTTGTAGAAGCAGTCTGCATGCCTAGGTGCTTGATTTTATACACCTGTAGCCATGGAACAGTGTTAATTTTGACAGCCATTTTTGATTTTGTCTTCAGATGAAAATGGCTATTAGTCTTAGTCACATTTTAATCATTTTTGTCTTTCATAGTTTTAGTCAATGAAAAGTCATTGCATTTTTGTCAAGTTTTAGTCATTAGTTTTAGTCAAACTGCAGTTACCAGCTTTAATTTTGTTAACTTTCTATGTAGTATTTAGACAAAAATAGTCATTACAATGTTTCTCTCTTTAGACATAATTTTTAAAATCTGAACAGATTTTAAACACTGGGGATCATACACTTACCAACTTTATAATAGTCACAGAGGAAATATACTAAACGAATGAGGAGCACACACTAACAGATCTGATGACAACAAACTACAACATAAATGTGTGCCTTGTTGCTAGGAGACGCATGACAAATGAAAACAGTATGCGTTCTAAAATTGGCTCAAAACATGATCAGACATGTTTCATATCCTCCGACTGGATGAAATCAATAGTCTGTTACCATCATACACTACTCGATTTTTTATGAAATCTGTCAACTCAGGTATGGGAGCGTCAACTTCTCCAGAATGTAAATAAGGAAAAAATCTGGGAAAAAATCATGTAGTGTATTCCAGCCCTAAGCATACGTACCTGACCAATACCTGAAACAACTTCCAAATCCATCTGTCATTTTAGAAACAGCTTGCTATCTGCATGCTATTAAGTTAGTACAACAAATAGGCTATGGCCTAAATAATCTTGCTACAGCACGTGATACAGATTTCATTAGAAACAGAACTGAATGCTGCAGAAAAGCCGAACTGTTGTACAATATATAATTAAACATTGTACATTTATGAAAGTCTGGCTCAGAACTATGCAGTAAGGCTAGCTAACCGATGTTAGTTAACAGAAGGCTAAAACGTACAAAAGTAAAACTTGCTAGTGAATTTCCCTGTGGACAAATCCAGTAACACTGACCTAACGTTAAGAAAAAGTACTTAATTAAGACTTTCCGTGACAGAAGCTGCATAAATAGCAGGGTGATGCTCCTTCAGATGCCTCTTAAGATTCGTGGTATTCTTTCCATCTATTTTATAGCCACAGGGCTTCTCTCCGTTTTCTGTGACAGTGCACAATGTTTTTTTTTTCAGAGGAATTATAACAGAAATGCTTCCATATATCAGTTCTTCGTTTTCTTCCTAAAGCTTCAGGTGCTGAAGCCACTGCAGCTCGCCAGGCCAGTTGGAGTTTATTTAGCCCGACTCTTTAGTCCGACTCTGGCTGTTTCGCTCCAAGAAGCCTTCCTCATAGTCTCACTCGTTTTTATCATGTGTGAGAAATGTGCATGCGCAGCCGTTTTTCTCCAAAGCTTCTCACCTGTTTTATTCACAGCTTAAATTCTTAGACTTCATACAGGAGTGAATTAAAACTCAGCAGCTGAAAGGAGACGGTTTTGATATGGCTTGTGTTTTAAATACCTTTCAGTATCTCTAATCATGTAATGTATAATCTGACAAAATGATCAGTAAACACTGTGGAGTATCAGCAAATATCAGAAGCGTACAAAGCTTTAGCTGGATTTGTCTCGAGTGTTTAATGACTTTATTTTAAATGTGCTAGTTTTGTACACACAGCTGTCAAGTTCTCTGTGATCACTACGATCCTGTAAGTGTACAAGGGCAGATCTGACCACCAGACTGCCAACTTCCTTTTCCAGGATGCCTGGTGTAGTGAATCCCTGCATCACTCACAGCACACAGCGTGGAGAGATTCCCGCTAAGAGCATCTGTGTATTTATTATAGACGCTCCCTTTTTTCACAGAAAGTGTGCCAAAAAATTTGCTTTAAAAGTCACTTTTTTTACATGATAAATGTTGCAGTTCCACAAAAAGTGGCTTACGTCTACACTTTTCCCCCAAGAATATTTATTTCATTTACATCCAACAGTTTGCTTGTGCATGTACTTAATTATACTTTTAATTGTTTATTTTTATTTTTTTTATTTTTTATAAATACTTTCGGGAGGCACGGTGGCTTAGTGGTTAGCATGTTTGCCTAAACACCTCCGGGGTTTGGGGGGGTTCGATTCCCGCCCCCTGCTGTGTGTGTGTGGAGTTTGCATGTTCCCCCCTGTCCCTTTGGGGGGTTTTTTGGGCTCTGGTTTCCTCCCCCAGTCCAAAGACATGCATGGTAGGTTGATTGGCATCTCTAAATTGTCCATAGTGTGTGAGTGAATGGGGAGTGTGTGTGTGTGCCCTGTGATGGGTTGGCACTCTGTCCAGGGTGTATCCTGCCTTGATGCCCTATGATGCCTGAGATAGGCACAGGCTCCCCGTGCCCCTGAGTGTAGTTCAGATAAGTGGCAGACAATGAATGAATGAATAAAAATACTTTCATTTGTCAGCTGTTTGCTTCATGGTTTTTTTTCTTTTCATTAACAGAAACCGGCTCCTCCTAAACCTGAGCCCAAACCCAAGAAAGCTGCGGCTATGGTACCAGCACACACACACACACACACACACACACACTGATTGATAAAATCATCATCTCAGACCTTCCGCCTTCACATATTTTGTGTAGAAGCACAGTATTAGTGGGTGGGATATATTAGGCAGCAAGTGAACATTTTGTCCTCAAAGTTGATGTGTTAGAAACAGGAAAAATGGTCAAGTGTAAGGATTTGAGCGAGTTTGACAAGTTCAACCTGCCAAAGTTCTCCCAAACCACCCCACTGCTGCGCTCCTCCACTGGCTTCTGGTAGCTACATCAGGTTCAAAACACTGATGCTTGCCTACAAAGCCAAGAATGGACCAGCACCCTCTTACCTCAAAGCTCTTATTACTCCTCACACTGCACCTCGCTCCCTCAGATCTACTAGCACTTTCTCAACTGGTCTCTCAGGGTAAGAGGTTGGTATACATCTAGACTCTTCTCTGTTCTGGCACCGAGGTGGTGTAATGAACTTCCCCTAGATGTCCGAACAGCCGAGTCACTGACCGTCTTCAATCGACGAATGAAGACCCTCCTCTTCCTGAAACACTTCAACTAGCTCTTATTTTCCCTGTTTGTTTTATGTATTGTTGTATGTAAAAAAGGAAAGTTTTTAGGCTGATGGTATCGTAAGTCTGTGATCTATTAAACCAGTGTTAATGTACTCATTAATAGAAACGTCAAAGCACTCTTGTACGTCGCTCTGGATAAGAGCATCCACCAAAAGTCAGAAATGTAAATGTAAATCTGTTTCTAGTCAGATTTAATCTTGTGAAATGTCCACGAAACAAGTTAGTTCTTGTTCTTATTTACGCAACATAAATGTTAAATAAATATCACATTACAGAAAACATCACAGGCCCATGTGTAAGTTGTTGCTATAGCAACACTAAAGTATTAGAAGAAGCGCATTACTGCTGCTGGCTCTAATGTCAGAGCTGCGGGTATAGAAAATAAATCAACGAACTCTGACCAATTAGAATGAAATGCACAGAGGAGAGACACAAAATTCACAGAGCATTCACATGCTGAACTTCTGCTCTGTTTGTACGTCCTGAAAGCTGGACATGTCACTGTGCTCAGCTGAACGTCTGCACTGTGTGTTAGCTGCATTCACACTGTCCTGCAATGCAGAAATTTCTTGTGGTGAATCCGTTAGTTGAAGATGAAATTGAGGAGTGTCGTTTTTTTGTTTGTTATTTCTTTTTCTATTCAGATTAGGTCACGTTTGTCTCTTTCCTGAAATAAGTTTTGGGGATATTCTCTTTTTAAAGTTTGTAGAAAATTGGATTGATTTTTTTTTGATTCACAACAAATTTAGATCTTCCCATTTAGGCCAGTATGATAGTGTACAGGTAATGTTAATATCGTAATAAATTATGTTAAAATATGCGTCCCTGAGATATCATGAAATCTTCAGCATGGTTTTATATAATGCATTTAATTACAAGCTGATTGAATGCTGAGAAATTGCTGTTAAAAGGTTCTTTAACAGTTTTCAGGCTTTATTTTGTTACTTTTTTACTATATTTTTTGTTATATTTCCAACCTCAAACCTTAACTAACTACATCTTTCTTCTTTTGAAGTCTGAAATACTGTTATAAATGCTCATTTTAATGTATAAAAATAAAGATTTGACATGTGCTTATATGAAACACTGCTGTATTGCTGACTGAGATCAAGCCGTATATATTTAGATATAATATTTTTGCCATATCGCTCACTCCACCAGACCAATTAAATGCTCATTAGAAGGTTTGCCCCGCCCCCAGAGCCGGGTCTTGCTCTACAGTAGTAGCTTGTTAGCAGTAAACATGGTTTCTTGATGCATCTTCACGCACACTGGTCACTTTTCCAAACAAAAAAAATTATAAATTTTTTTAAAGTTAAAGGGATTTTTATGAGGTTATGATATAATGTAATAATGCGATAAACACTAAATAGAAGTGCTTTTTTTTATTAGATCTAAAAAAAATATTGCTCTGTCAGACTCAAAGAGTACATCATTAGTAAGAGTAAGTTAAAATCTCTTGTTAATATCTTCTCATTTACACAGCTGAGCTGTTGAGGGTTCAGGGCCTTGCTCAAGAGCCCAGCAGCAGCTGCTTGTTGGTCCTGGGATTTAAACTCACAAACTTCTGATCCTTCATATTAGACACAGAGCTATTGCTCCTGCTCCACTTTAATACCACATCACTATTACTTTCAGAAGACAGTTTGTGAGTCAAATGTACATTTCTGGCATTTGACAGATGCTCTTATCCAGAGTGACTTACAAATTATCTCATTTTATACAACTGAGGGTCAAGGGCCTTGCTCAGGGGCCCAGCAGTGGCAGATCGGTGGACCTGAGATTCGAACTCACAACCTGTAATCCAGCACCTCAACCACTAAGCTACCACACACCAAATAACAGCCAAGAAGCCATTTCAGGCAAGTATTAAAGCAAATAATGTTTTTGTTTGTTTATTTGAAGTACAGTATGAAGTACAGAGGCTAAGTTATCTCGGGATAAAATAGAGACGTCTAGCGTGTTAGCATGATTAGCTTGCTTCAGGGTGAACGTTACTAGCTTGCTAGCATTCGTTAATATAAGTGTTTTCTCACATGACTCTATTAGTTTATTCTGTAATTAAAAAAAAGAAACAGAAAATAATGTGGAGAGGGGATTTTTTTTAACGTTTATTACGTTTTTTTCTCTTACATGTCGGATTTCTTTTTTCGTGTAGCGATGGAGTTAAACTACTCCACCGTTTATAGTCATATAGAAAAGAGAAATTCATCATTCTAAACTGCAACTTTTTATTCCTATCCGTTTACAACAAAAACAAAATGTTGTGATTTTGTAAATGGCAAAAAAAAAAAAAAAATTCACAAAACACGACACAAGCAGGACGTGCTTTCCGCCGCCTCCAGCTCCGTGAATTTTTATCTGGAGCGCGTCGCAAAAATGAACCGACTCTCACCGTGTCATTGTGACAGAGACATGAGAAACACGTCTATAGACACATTAAAATGTCTACTTTTAAATGGACCGATTTCACATGAAAACAAATATTCTCTGTTTGTGTATTATGCACGAACACTAACGATGAGCACACTTTCTCTGTCCCAGCTCATTAGCGTTAATCCACACGCTAACATTCACAGGGCGCGCTGTTTATTAACGACTCGGAACCGAACCGGGACATGAACGAATCACAGACTGCGTGAACTAATGATGTTTCCCCGTACACAACCTATAGGATGCCGCGCATGCGCGGTCAATACAAAATGAACGGATCACTCTCTGAGACGACTCGATGTTCCCGAGTCATATTAAGGATTCATTCAAAATGAACGAATCTTTCATGAACGATACATCACTGCTATATGTTTTAGGTTTATTCTCGTAATTTTTTTAGGTTCTTTATATATGTATGCTCCCTTGCTTTATATTACTAAGCACCAACACACCAGGACACCTTGTACATGTAGAACCCACAGTGCGCTGTAATAAAGCTGATTCTGATTCTGATTCCGATTCTGATTCTGATTCTAATTCTAATTGTAATTGTATAGAGCATCTGTTGCACAGGTAATGTTGTACAGAGGAAGAAACAGAAATCCAGTTTGATTACGATTCACATCTTGGAGTCACTGTTGATGATGTGAGTAAACATTTATTTGGAATGAAGTTGCTGTATGGATAGCACAAAAGCTTTTGTTTACTAAATAATCTCTTTGTGTTATTGCTCCAGTGTTGGAAAATAGGATAAAACCCCACACTACAGCACAGCTTTAGTTAATATTTTCTCTCATGGTTGTCTCAGGGCTGTTTTATCTTTTTGGGCCTGTGTATCTGTGAGCATTTGTGGACACTTGTAGTTCATTTCTAGACATTGTGGACACTTGCAGGGGGTGGGAGAGGGGAGAAGGATCAATTCACTGTAAGTTGTGTTTGTTTTGAGAAGGGCTGGATGTAAAAAGAAACCTTGCATGATCCTTTTTTATTTAAAGTTGCTCTGGTTTACCGACATAAACCTATAGAGCGTCTTTTCTGTGTGAATAAAAGAAAATGAAAAGAAATAATTCTGCAGGCTGATTAAACTGGACATTGTAATGACAGCTAAAGGCGGTCTTGGGGAAAGCCCTTCACTTTGTATCACATATGCCACGTTTATAGGATTGTTGTTTACTGAAAATAGATTTATTATACAGTAAAGTGGTCATGAAACGTGACAGCAGGACGAAACGCATAGAGAAAATTGTGTGTCCGATGTGAGAGTGTACTCATAGAAGAGAAATTTTATTGTACAACACGACTGATTAGTGAACACTTTAAAAAAAAAAAAAAAAAAAACTTTTTCACTTTCTGTCACACCAAGATTTTTAAGATTATTCCGAGCCTACAAGATAGAAAGTACTGGATTTATCTTTTTATTGTGTTTACTGTATTTATGGATGGAATTAATGAGGATATGAAGCTAGTGGGTGCAAGTGTTGAGGATGCAGAAGATAGGGATAGGTGGAGAGAGATGATTCGCTGTGGCGACCCCTGAAGGGAAAAGCCGTAAGAAGAAGAAGAAGAAGATTGTGTTTACTGTATTGTCACCATATTTACAGTTACACACATTTGTTTCTGTTTATATGGAGCTTCTGAAAAGTCTTTGTGGAAGTTGTTACTATAGACACTATAAAATATTAGGAAGAGCACATTATTATAAATTCTGTAGCTGAAAATACTCAGAGCTACTGTTATAGAAAACTAATCAACACCTTTAAACCAATCAGAACTGAGGATTCAATAGTATAAGGGGAAAATATCACATCTACTGTGTACCTGAAGTGTCATGTTATTGTTCAAATTCATTTAGTAAAACGAAAATGTAAAACAAAGAAAAAAATCTCCTTAGGATGTTAATCAAGTGTTCTTTAAATATCTACATAAAAATATAGAATTATAAACGGTTTTTATTTTATTCTTGTGTGTACTTGTAAGTGAAGTTATGATACGGTTATATTAGCATTTTAAAGTACAGTATTAGTGAAGGTAATGTGGATCTGTGCCAGGATGTACGTGCACGCCCAGTGTCTGATTAAACTCTCTGTTTTCAGTGCATTTCAGACGGTGATGAATTCTTATGACGCCAAGGATAACTACATGATGAAGTCGGAACAGAGTGTCCAAGTGTCCCCCCATGGTGACCGGGAAGACTCGGCTTTGTCAGGGGAAAGGAACAGGAAGCTCTGTGAGGATAATGAGAGCTCCGGAGGGAATAGAGCCTGGACCTGGACACGAGAGGAGAACCAGGATAAGGACCAGATGTCTGACAACGAACAGAGCAATGCCTCCTTCTCGTACTCGGACGATTTTGAGAGCAATGCACCGTCTCACAGGTCCTTCTCACCACACCCTCCTCCAACACCACACAAAGGAGCAAGGACACAGAGAGTATCAAATGTCTCTGTGCACCCGACAGGTACAACCATGTATACACACACACATACACACACACACACACACAGAGTATGTATCACACATATGAAAGAAAAGACAATACAAGATCAGTATCTAGCAAAATGATTGATTTGCGTAATAGTTTTGTGATTGTTATCATTGCCTTATCTTTTACATTTCTCTATGCAGGAGTGCGTAAGGGTGTACCTCAGCGTCCTGGTCCCCAGACCCTACCCCCTCTTTCGTGGTCCAGCGGTGTGCACTCTCAGAAACTCAGTAAAGATGCTCCTCCCCAAAACCTGAGCCTGGTCACCAAGAGGCTGCTGTCTGCCCGCCTGCTAAAGATTAGCCAGTTGAAGAACGCACTGGCTGAGCAACAGCTGCGCACCGACGAACTACAGCGAGAAAACCGTCTCCTGAAACAGTTTCAGCTGCGCCAAGAGAAATCATTACAACGCTACGGCAACACAGAGAGCGAGATCTCGGAGCTCATCACACGCCATGACAATGAGATGCATGTCCTGCGAGAGAGGCTACAGCGCAGTCTGAAGAAGGAGCGCATGGCCGAGCGCTGCTGCGCAGAGGCAGAGGTGCAGCTACAGCAATGCCAAAACCAGCTGCACAAACTGCAGCAGCTCACTGATGAAAAGCGCCTCGGGGAAAAAGGCGAGCTGGCACGCAAGCTCTCACACGCACAGGCCAAAGTGCAGGAGAGTGAGCGTAAAGTGAAGGTCTGAGCACATTTATATACTCACATACATTCATGTACTCACATGCATACAGTGGATATATTCTGTATATTGTATCTCTTGCTATTTAACACAAATATGCAATAGTTGCAATAATAGGGTTTATAGAATGACAGCATTGACCCCTGAATGGACATTATGAATTTTCTGTGACCCCAAGTTTTGACCACGTGACACATTTTAAATTCTACACTTATTATAAAGGACTACTGAAAAATTCAGGCATTCTCTTACATCAATATCATACCTGTGTTTAAAGTAAGTGACTAAAAACCAAGTGAATATTCCTTGCACTGACTCACCAGTCTAGCAGGATATGCGATATAGGACAATAATCCAGACCGGGGTTGTGTGATACGGCCCTGATATGAGTCTGTTTTCTACTTGACACGTTCAGTGTTCATATTCATTTGTAAAATAAAAATAAGGAAATAAAAGAGGTGGTTTTTGTGACCCCAGGGTCGTGACCCCAAGTATGGGAACCCTAGTGCTATAATGTGTTTAGTTATTAGTTAATTACTACTTTTATTTGGTCTTCATTTGTGCCATGTGTGGTATATGTGTGCTGTCAGGAACTGGAAAAGAACATGGAGTTGAGTACAGGGAGCTTTCAGAGGCAGCTGGCGAGCGAGCGGAAGAAAATCCTTGATGCCCAACAGGAATCCCGGACACTGCGGAAGGAAATCAGCAAGCTAAGCGCCAAACTAAAGGTACCTAAACATGTAGAAAATAGCTGGTCCTTGGCACATACACATACTCTGTTATAATGCATGCTGATATTTTATTGACTCGGTTTGTAAATGTATGTAATGTTTTTTAGGAGAAAGAACGAGAGCTGGACGCTAGAGACATTAATGATCTAGAAAATTCCACGAGGAGGAAAGGTAAAGTCTAGAGTTGCTTAGTAACCTGCAGTTAGCAAATGAATTAGCAGCATAGTGTTTTAACTGAACTGTTGTTGTGAAAGGGTTTGGGTAAAAGCTCTTAAGGTGTTAATGATCATTCTATTATCTTACACTTTCCACATCTTTTTGTGTATCTTCAGGTGGCAGTAGAAGCAGTAGTAAAGCAGTGCAGACTGAAGAACTGTCTCTGAAGGCAAGTCTCTTTCACTGAAGCAGAGCTGATGATGTGCCCAGATCTGACAACATCTATTTAACACACTTATTCATTTAACAACACATCTCATTTATGTGAATCTGTCAATCTTTCAGGCTTTCACACTTCACTTCTGTTATTTTTACCGTTGACATATAATTAGCTTTCTGCATAGTCTGCAATTCCCAGGGTTACAAGGGTCAAAAATCAAATACAGATTCATTTCAGTTTCAGGAGATCAGTTAGGCCATATAGGCACCTTAACTTTTTTTTTTTTTTTATTCTTGTTATTTTGGCTGTATGTTTGGATTTTCTGAGATTCATGTAGATAAGATTCAATTCTGCTCTAATATATCCCCCCCATCGCTCCACTCATGTTTCTTTTTAATAACGTGCAATACCCAGCGTTTACAAGAAAAAAAACAGCTCCATTCACTGATGCTTCCACCTAGCTTCACTGGCAGATTAGCAAAGCAAGCTAATTGTACTCTGTTACATAAACTCCCCAGAGGCATCAATGATCTCTGCTACCTCGTTCCAAACTTTATTTTTCTTCATCAGTTCTTCATAAAGTTTACATATGAGAGGTTGTGAGGTTCATGGCAACAGTAACTCCAGTTGGCATTGAGTTGCGTTACCCTACCCAGATGTTGATTATTTTCCTAATACTGCATGCCCCATGATATTCTTTTTCTTACTGAGCATACATTTAGATTACACATGCAGTTTAGCTCTTACTTAATCACTGACTGGAGAAGCATGTCAATAAATCACAGCAGATCTTCCAGCTACTGAGAGGACTGAATGGACCTAGGACTGAATAAGCCTCACTGCTGCTGAGTTTATGCCAGATTTGCTCTTTCTGACAAAATGTTAGAACTGGAGTCGAACTTCCAGGCTTGGAGCTTAATCTGAACGGATTTTCTGAAGATTTTGGTGTGAGACGGTTAAACTAGTGTCGTGTGGATGAATGATCAGAATCCTCATGGTATTGTTTTTTGCTTAGAAAAAATATTGTAAAGTTTAACAGAGCTCGTACATGCCAGACCCACAACCTCTCCATACGGATTTCAGGAGATCTCTAGTTATTAGGGACGGTACCTCATAAATAACTGCCGGTCACTGAAACAGTAATGAACATGACTGGCATATACAATCAAACATATCAGCACCACTCAGACTTGTAGCTTATATACACTTCTGTTTGATTCAGAATTTATTTTAGTTTATTTACTTTATTTTAGTTCATTAGGTATTAGTTTATTAGGTCTAATTCTAGATGGGTTTTAGGGTGACATGGCAAAAGTCTTTTAATGCTCTCACTTATTTGGTGAGACATACATATTTGGTGCACAAAAACCTCACCATCTATTTTTCTTACTCATTTTTTCTTTTTTTTTCAAATATTCCATCAGGAGCAGCAAAGCAGAGAGCAGAGACAGACAGGAGCAGGAGTGCAAAGGATTCAGGAGACGATAACAGAGCAGGAGGAGGTTATAGCATGTGGGATGGAGAAAGAGTGGAGAGAGAGAGACAGAGTCAGGGAAAGAGAGAGAAAAAGGGAAAATGGTAAAGAAAAGGTGCAGAAGCAGGGAATGAATTTTGAGTTTGATCTGAGTGAAAAAGGGACGAGACAAAGAGATGGTGAGTCACTGAGATCTGTTTGTTATTTTATTTGTTCTGTAAGACTTTACAATATAGTATATTAATAATGATGATGATGATGATGATGATGAAGATAATATCATGTGTGTATGCTAAAACTTCCATGAGCTGAGGCATTTGTTTATGATTTGCGATTAACAGACATAAAACAACTGGTTTTTCTGTTCTCAATGGTTCAGTGGTGAACTAGCATGAGGATTTGTTTTTGATGGTTTTCCTTAGAGCACTTCTGGTAGGTGCTAATCACGGCATACTGGGAGCACCCCACAAGGCCTGCTGTTTTGTAGATGCTCTGACCCATTCATCTAGCTATCACAGTTTGGCCCTTGTCAGAGTCCTCACTCAGTTCTTTACACTTGCCAAATTTTCCTGCTTCCAAATCATCCACTTTCAGAGCTGACTGTTCTCATGCTACCCAATATATCCCACCTCAGGACAGGTGCTACTGCACCGAGATAATCAATGTTATTCACTTCACCTGTCTGGTGTTATGGCTGATTATATGACATGAATTGTCATGAAGATCGAGTCGAAGTTTACGTTAGTTAATCTTCTTATGTGTAAATTTACACACACTCAGGAGCACGAGTAGGATACAAACATTCTTACGGCGTTTTTACAAAATGTCGATTATTGAAATGAAAAATTCTGCCTTGAAGAACTTTCAGAACTTTTTTGAACTGAAGAATGAAATATCTGTAGCTCATGACCTGTATCTGCATGTAGATGTGGACATGTTTGCTGTAGACCACAGAGCAGTGTCATGCCTGTTCATGTGTGCATGCATACTTAAAGACTTAATTTGTGCCTTGTGACAGGGAGAGACCGAGATGAAGAAGACAGGAAGAGGAGAAGTGAGTGGCAGACTGAGGAAGAGAAAGTTAAAGATCCTCACCTGAGCGAGCAGGAGATTCAGGCCAATCAGATGCGTGCAGAAGAAGAGCGCAGACGCAAAGACCGACTTTTGGCCAAAATGCGTGAGATCGACATGGAAGGTCAGACACAGGACTCCAGCTTGTTCCAAGACAAAACAGAAAGAGCTCGCACTCCTCCTCAAGAGCATGCAGAAGAAGAGCGCAGACGCAAAGACCAACTTTTGGCTAAAATGCGTGAGATTGACATGGAAGATCAGACACAGGACTCTGGCTTCTTCCATGACAAAACAGGAAGAGCTCGCACTCCTCCTCAGAACACCTCCATCTTCAGCTTCACAGAGCCTAATGAACATCTGGGCACGCCCAAGACCGGGAAACGTGGCACGGCCCTGAGATCACAGAAAACCAATCAGGATCTTGACCTCTCCTTTGGCAGCTACGCTCCATCATTTGGTGATCCCACTCCTCGAGCAGGTCTCGGACGCCGGAGCCCGAGCCAGACTGTGGACCAGCTGTCAGGAGACGAGAATGAAGTGACAGACCTTAGTGAACTCGGAAAGAAGAAGTCTGATCTCCTGCAGCAGCTGTTCGGGTCCTCAGTTTTGTCTGCGCCCCATGTGTCAAGCAATGAGATGGAGCTTCTGAGTTCTCCAAGCACAATATCTTCATCAAGTGGACGCAGAAGAGGCACACTGCACGTCTCCGAGAGTGGCCCGGCTGTTCTGGCCATTACGACGCTCGATGATGACGTTGAGGAAATCACACTGTGATGAAATGTCTGATGTGTTTGCGGGGTATTAATGAGTGAAACAGAAATTTTTCTCCTGATAATAAATAAACATGGAAACAGAAAACTCCTTCAGATGCAGATTGCATCTGATTGTCTGACAACCATTTACGTCAGACTACACCGATCAGGCATAACATTATGACCATTATGACCTAATATTGTATTGGTCCCCCTTTTGCTGCCAGAACAGCCCTGACGCATCAAGGCATGGCCTCCACTAGATCCCTGAAGGTGTGCTGTGGTATCTGGCACCAAGATGTTAGCAGCAGTTCCTTTAAGCCCTGTAAGTTGCGAGGTGGGGCCTCCATTGGTCGGACTTGTTTGTTCAGCACATCCCACAGATGCTCAATTGGATTGAGATCTGGGGAATTTTGAGGCCGAGACAACACCTCAAACTGGTTGTTGTGCTCATCAAGCCCCATACGCAACAAACTGTGATGCACTATGTATTTTGACACCTTTCTATCAGAACCAGCATTAACTTCTTCAGCAATTTGAGCAACAGTAGCTCGTCTGTTGGATCGGATCACACGGGCCAGCCTTCACTCCCCACGTGCATCAATGAGCCTCAGCCACCCATGACCCTGTTGCCGCTTCACTGCTGTTCCATTCCTTGGACCACTTTTGATAGATACTGACCACTGCAGACCGGGAACACCCCACAAGAGCTGCAGTTTTGGAGATGTTCTGATCCAGTGGTCTAGCCATCACAATTTGGCCCTTCATCAAACTCGCTCAAATCCTTACATTTGCCCATTTTTCCTGCTTCTAACACATCAACTTTGAGGACAAAATGTTCACCTGCTGCCTAATATATCCCACCCACTAACAGGTGCCATGATGAGGAGATACTCAGTGTTATTCACTTCACCTCTCACTGCTCACAATGTTATGCCTGATCGGTGTATGTTCCGAGTTGTAAATATTTTTTAATAGACTCTGTATTATTTGATGGCAAAATGTCCATAGTGACCTCCTGAATACTGGTATATCTTTTATTACCTCCAACAGGGATTTTTACGGGTAGTTTGCTGAATTGAATGATTTACTTTATTACTGTTGTGATGAGATGTGATGATAGTTTTCTCCAGTGTTTGCACTACATTATAAAGCACCAAACCACTAATGACCTTTAATAAATTTATTTTATGTATTATTAACGTCTTTATATTTACTATCCTGCTTGATTCGTGCTGTTGTGAATTCACCGAAGCACACCAGGGGACTTGGGAGTAGTGTTCAGCAGGAATTTTTCATTGGAGATCAGAACATGAGTCCATCGAGTCCAGTGAAAAGGCACATATGTTGCATTTTTAAAGGCCTTAAGTGGGCAGGCCTTGAAGGCGTGACAATACAAAAGCCTAGAGGTGATACTCTTAAACAAAACACTGAATGGGAGAAAAATCCACGGAGTCGACCTATGAGTGAGGAGATGGATGATTACGCACAGTTGCATGTAATCAATATAAGCTCATCTTGGAAATTTATGTTTATCTATTGTAGTATCGTGTCAAACCTCCTGTTATTATGCTAAAGAGTAGTCATTATACCATCATTAGCATCATAGCATAGCGTTATTGTTGCTCAAACAGCAGAGAAGTGTGCTAGCAGCGCTAAGCTCATGTGTTCAGTTTCATCATGATGAAATGTATACCTCTAAAGCAATGTAAGGTACTTTAGATAGAATATTTAGAGGTGGTTTCTTATCTCTGTATTAACCCAGACTCTTAATCAGAGTCCTGTATCAGCGCATCCACAGGCTCAGGTCAGTAAGGTACAGGGTCAGATACAGGCTCAGGTCAGCCGAATACAGGCTCAGATACAGGCTCAGGTCAGTCAGATACAGGGTCAGGTCAGTCAGGTACAGGGTCAGATACAGGCTCAGGTCAGCCGAATACAGGCTCAGATACAGGCTCAGGTCAGTCAGATACAGGGTCAGGTCAGTCAGATACAGGGTCAGGTCAGTCAGATACAGGCTCAGATACAGGCTCAGGACAGCCGAATACAGGCTCAGATACAGGCTCAGGTCAGTCAGATACAGGGTCAGGTCAGTCAGATACAGGCTCAGATACAGGCTCAGGACAGCCGAATACAGGCTCAGATACAGGCTCAGGTCAGTCAGATACAGGGTCAGGTCAGTCAGATACAGGCTCAGATACAGGCTCAGGACAGCCGAATACAGGGGCAGCAGGACCAGCGACTGACACATTCAGTGATCAGGACATTGCTGATACAAGATGTACTTGCTTGATTAGTAAAATACAGTTTTTTTGCATAATGTTTTAAGTAGGGGGGCATGGTGGCTTGGTGGTTAGCATGTTTGCCTCACACCTCCAGGGTTGGGGGTTCGATTCCTGCCTCTGGAGTGTGTGTGGAGTTTGCATGTTCTCCCCGTACCTCAGGGGTTTCCTCCGCGTACTCCGGTTTCCTCCCCGGTCCAAAGACATGCATTGTAGGTTGATTGGCATCTCTAAATTGTCCGTAGTGTGTGATTGCGTGAGTGAATGAGAGTGTGTGTGTGTGTGTGCCCTGTGATGGGTTGGCACTCCGTCCAGGTTGTATCCAGCCTTGATGCCAAAAGGATTTATTGTTGGAACTGAAACACACAGGTAACAACTGAACTCTTCATGAAGAAGGAAAGGAGGATGGGTTTTGTGTAAAATAATCAGTAGTTTTGGTGAGTATAATGCATTTTATTTACATTTTTTATACAGTCAACCTGGGATAATCTTTTAGAGTTTACCAATTCTGCTAATTACTAATTCCTGCTTTTTCTGTGTCCCCGTTTTTTTCGTGCTGAATTTTGAAGGTTTTCAAAATACCTGTCTGTGATGCAAAATACATTTTTAAATACCTGTCTGTGATGCAGCGCTCTATTAGTATTGTGATACTACGTGATAAAAGGACAAAAAAGAACCAAACTGGAATGAATAAGAAGAAAATGAAATGGAAACCTGTAGCTGATGTTAAATTTATCTTTAATTTATATTCAGATGCTAAACTTCATACACTTAAAACCAACCTCGTTGCCTATACAATGACTAGTGCCAAAATGTGCTCCTTATTGTCACTGCTCAGACTTCAATGTCAAATTGCACAGTTCTTATATATATATATATATTCTGTTAAATTTTTTGCTCTTCAGAAATATACATTTTAGCAAGAAAATGTTGAAATATAAAAAATATGTACACGGTCTACTTTGGCCTCCCATAGAGCTGAGCCCGGAGTGAGACATCCTCTGCAGGGCAGGTAGCAGAGCAGCATGGAACCGAAAAGTGGAGCGATGTCCTCAGTCGAGACAGGAAGTGGAATGGCATCCTCTGCGGAAACAGGAAGTGGAGCGCTGTCCTCCACAGAAATTGAGGAGCAAAACATCAACAAAAGAACATGACAAAGCAAACAAACAATGAAATAAAACCAGTCCTGCCAGAAGGCCCTCTGGTGGTCAGATGGCAAAATGTCCAAGCCGCCCCTGACACTGAGGTCATTTCTGTTTGAGATGTAAATGAAGACTATGGAAATTTACCAGGTGTAGAGATTAAATATCATTGCAGTTTATTTTACTGACAGCCAGGAATCTGACTCTGCAGCTTGGTACAACCTGAGCTTGAACCTGAGCATAATTTTGTCTGCAAACGTATGGAAACTTCTTCATTTTCTCTGTTTCCAAAATCGAACGATCTCAATGCGACGTTTAATCACAGTGTGACTTCTTCAATGTCATCATCAAGTGTCGTAATGGCCCTAACAGCTGGGCCACTCTCAGAGACATGCAGCGTGGTCTTTTTCAGCTTGTTGAGTGTCTCTGGGTCTCTTCCGCGTCTGCTTGAAGATATCGTGCTTGGAGAATTCAGAAGCTCCATCTTGCTGGGTGACACATGCGGTGCAGACAAAACTGAAGACCCGAAAAGCTGCTGTAAGAGATCGGACTTCTTCTCCTTTGCAAGTCCACTCAGGTCCATCCCTCCATTTTCGTCTCCTGACAGCTGGTCCACAGTCTGACTCGGGCTTCGGTGTCCGAGACCCGCTCGAGGAGTGGGTTTACCAAACGATGGAGCGTAGCTGCCAAAGGTGAGGTCAAGATCCTGATTGGTTTTCTGTGATCTCAGGGCCGTGCCACGTTTCCCAGTATTGGATGTGCTCAGATATTCACGAGGCTCTGTGAAGTTAAAGATGGAGGTGTTCTGATTCCGAGGAGGAGTGCGAGCTCTCTCTTTTTTGTCTTGGAACAAGCTGAAGTCCTGTGCCTGACCTTCCACATAGATCTCGCACATTCTGGCCAAAAGTTGGTCTTTGCGTCTGCGCTCTTCTTCTGCATGCTCTTGAGGAGGAGTGCGAGCTCTTTCTGTTTTGTCTTGGAACAAGCTGGAGTCCTGTGCCTGAGCTTGCATGTCAATCTCACGCATTTTCGCAAAAAGTCGGTCTTTGCGTCTGCGCTCTTCTTCTGCACGCTCCTGATTGGCCTGAATCTCCTGCTCGCTCAGGTGAGGCTCTTTACTTTTCTCTTCCTCAGTCTGCCACTCACTTCTCCTCTTCCGGTCTTCTTCATCTCGGTCTCTCCCTGTCACAAGGCACAAATAAGATGTTTAAATATGGACACCTACATGTACAGGCATGGCACTGCTCTGTGGTCTACATCATACATCATGTCTGTCTTCCTTCTAGAGAGCTTTTTGTCCTACTTCTGTTTCTACAGCTCTTGGTTATACTTAAGTATAAGCATGCTTTTGGCAGTTTAACACATTAACAATTCTGAACTGCTTCACAGCAACAAATGATAAAATGAAAAAAAAAAGGTTGTAAATTTAGCAGCCTGCTCATGTTTCAGAAACAGCTTGTGTTCATCTTGTATGTTTGATACAACAATACTTCATGAAACACCTCTACACCTGCACATTCTTGCAGTTATCCAATTAACCAATCATGTGTTAAAAGCATGATGCATAAAATCCTGTAGATACAGGCCATGAGCATATATATATATACACATACACACACACATATATTTCATTATTCGGTTCAAAAAATGTTCAACTTCAGGCCAGGAATTTTCATTTCAATAATTTCAGTAATTGAAATCGGCTGTGAAGTGATAACTATTGATCAATATACACACGCAGATGCAAAAAATCAGGGTCAAAGCACCAAAAAATGTATCAAATAAAAAAGATCTCGGTGACTCACCATCTCTTTGCCTCATCCCTTTCTCTTCAATCAGGTCCATCTCAAAATTCGCGCTTTGCTTCTGCGCCTTTCCGTTCTCATTTTCACTTTTTCTCTCTCTTTCCCTGATTCTGTCTTTCTCTCTCCCTTGTTCCTCCAGCGCCATCCCACGTGCTATAACCACCTCCTGCTCTCTCGCCGTCTCCTGAATCCTTTGCGCTTCTGCTCCCGTCTGTCTCTGCTCACTGCTTTGCAGCTCCTGATGCAATATTTGAAGAAAAAAAAAGAAAAAAAAGAGTCAGAAAAATATATGGTGAGTTAGTGCTTTTTAGCAGTGTGTGTACTTAGAGTCCTAACAGATTTTATAAGCATTATTTCACAGAATTTCATTTCCTTGAGGAAAAAAATGTAAAAGTTGCAATTATAACATGTTTTAAGGCACTCCAGACCTCCTCACCCAACATCAGTGCCTGATCTCATTAATGCCCTTGTGTCTGGATGAACACAAATCCCAATAACTACTAAAATCTAGTGGAAGAGTGGAGTTTATTATGACGGCAAAAGGAGGACTAAATCAGTGATGGGATGTTCAACAATCAAATATGAGTAAGATGATCAGGTGTCTGGATACTTTTGGCCATATATGTATGTACTCTGTTTCATATCTTTGTCTGTCTTCCTATTAAATTCTCAGTCTTACATAAGTAAGAGCTTTAAAAGACTTCTGCCATGATACCCTAAAATGCAACCAGAAATGGACCTATAAATAAACAAAAATATAAGCCAGTCATGTTACTGTTTCAGTGACTGGCAGAGTGTGCTCTGTAAACTACGAGCTATTTTTTCTATGCAAAAAAACAATTTCATGATGATTCTGATTATCCAACCGTCTCACACTGACTGGTTCAGAAAATCCGTTCAGATTACGCTCCAAGCCCGGAAGTTTGATTCCAGTTCTAACATTTTGTCAGAAAGAGCAGTAAGGTCCATTCAGTCCTAGGTTCATGGAAGATCTATAGAGATTTACTGACATGACTCTCCAGTCAGTGATTAAGTAAGAGTTAAACTGCATGTGTAATCTAAATGCATGCTTGGTAAGAAATAAAACATCATGGGGCATTCAGTTTTAGGAAAATAATCAACATCGGGGTAGGGTAATGCACCCGGATGCTGCCATGAAGTTGATTATTTTCCTAGAACAACACAGTCCAGAGATTTTTATTCCACTTATACTACAGATATTCACCAGTAATTAACAATTATATTTTACTAAAGAATGACATCAGTTTAGTTTGTCATTCTCTCACCAGCTCATCAAGTTACTGAAAATCTGTTAAGCAAAACATTCTTTATCCTGTATCCATGCTAACGTTTTAGCATTTCTTAATGTCTTTTTCTGAAAAACTTTATCACATTAAAGATTTCATTCATTCATTGTCTACCGCTTATCTGATCTATACTCGGGTCACGGGGAGCCTGTGCCTATCTCAGGCGTCATAGGGCATCAAGGCAGGATACACCCTGGACGGAGTGCCAACCCATCGCAGGGCACACACACTCTCATTCACTCACACAATCACACACTACGGACAATTTAGAGATGCCAGTCAACCTACAATGCATGTCTTTGGACCGGGGGAGGAAACCGGAGTACCCGGAGGAAACCCCCGAGGCACAGGGAGAACATGCAAATTCCACACACACATGGCGGAGGCGGGAATCGAGCCCCCAACCCTGGAGGTGTGAGGCAAACGTGCTAACCACTAAGCCACCATGCCCCCCCCATTAAAGATTTTATAGCGTTAAATAGTAACATGTTATTTAATCTGTATATTGTCTGACTTTTCAGCAGTTTCTGCTGTACCTGTGCCACTGTCAGTGTGCTGTTACTATAGAAATTATAACATATTACAACAACCACATTCATTTAAACCTGCTATATAAACCTTCAGCTAGACATACTGTTATAGAAAATTAATCAACACCCTCTGACCAATCTGAATCAAGAATTCAACAATGTTTTGGTATAAAGTCTTTTATAAAGCAGTGCTGGAGAATAACGTGACCATCTTCATCCTGGAATGATCTCTAATCCTGAGCTATCTTTACCTCAGGGCTTTGTTACTTACACTAACATTTATTTGCAAAAATAAATTTATTAGTTAAATGTAAAATTGAGGATGTGGGAATAGTTTGCATTTCTTGGGGGGCTCTTATGTTCACTATTGTTCACAAAAAATGTACAATATCCAGCAACCTCAAATAACACAGGATGTTTCAGACTACTGCTGTTTTTTCTGCCACTGCTGTTATTGAGTATAGCTTGTGAAAAAAAGCTATCATGGGCATGTGCCTCCATGTTCAGACCCAATTGCATGACTGAATGGGAGACAGTAGCTTTATTCTGAAAATAACCAAACTAACTAAACACTAGGGGGGAAAAAATGGCATAACAAAACAAAAAACCATAAACAGGAAACAGGAGGCAAGGACTCAGTAAAAACAAGCATGAGACAGCAGGTATATAGCGCTTAGGTAATATCAAGACATAAGGAACAGGTGTGCAGATAAACAGGATAAAAGATCTGGTGGGGCAAACACAAGTGCATAGAAACAAACCTTTTTGTCTTAAAAGGTTGTACATCTTACCCTAAATTCACCCAACCAAGATACAAAGCGACTGCTGACGGTTAGACAGGCAACACTGGAATTAAGATTTTCTCTATTCTATGCTAATTAGGTATGACACATTTAAAGCAACAAATCCAAACAGCTTTTTCGAATCAGCCCTATGGTGCATGCGATCAGACGTTTCTTCAGTTCCCAACTTTGGTTCCTACCTGCAGTTAGTCCTCATTTACTGTTTAGAAGAATAACTCTTAACCGTGGTTTCATTTTATTAGGTAATATTTAACGTTTACAAAGAATGAATAAAAATAAAGCTTTGAATGAGGTAGCAGAGATCATCGGTGCCGCTGGTGAGTTTATGTAAGAGTACAGTTTGCCTGCTTTGCTAAACTGCCAGTGAAGCTAGGTGGAAGCTGTTTCTCTGTACATGCTGTAAACTGGGGCATTACATGTTATTGAAAAGAAACATGAGTGCAGAGATGCAGAGTTTTGACCCTCGTAACCCTGGGGATTGCAGACCATTTGCTAAGAGGAATGGGCCAAAATTGAACCACAATGCTTAAAAATAGCTAATTATATGTCAAAATGAGAAATAAGTGAAGCTTGAAATGCTGAAAGTTTCACATTAATTAAATTTTGTGTTTTTATATAAATAAGTTTATTAAATAAGTGTTGTTAGATCTGGGCACATCATCAGCTCTGCTTCAGTGAAAGAACCTTGCCTTCAGAGACAGATAGTCATCCGCCTGGTCATCGCAGGAAAACTCACTACCGTTAGTAATAGCAAGAGGAGGTGAGGGGAAGTCTAGTGAGAGCATCCTGTCTTCAGTCTGCACTGCTTTACTACTGCTTCTACTGCCACCTGAAGATACACAAAAAGATGTGGAAAGTGTAAGATAATAGAATGATCATTAACACCTTAAGAGCTTTTACACAACCCCTTTCATATGTGCTACCTTAAAAACAGTTCAGTTAAAACGATATGCTGCTTGCATAACATATCTAATAGTACACCATTGTTTGTATTATGCTAACTGGTCACTATATGTTTTCATTCCTTTGCTAACTGCAGGTTACTAAGCAACTCTAGGCTCTACCTTTCCTCCTGATGGAATCTTCTAAATCTTTCTTTGAAGCCCCTCTCAGCATTCGATTGGCATAAATGTTCCTAGCGTCCAGTTCTCGTTCTCTCTCCTAAAAAACATTACATACATTTACAAACCGAGTCAATAAACTATCAGCATGCATTATAACAGAGTATGTGTATGTGCCAAGGACCAGCTATTTTCTACATGTTTAGGTACCTTTAGTTTGGCGCTTAGCTTGCTGATTTCCTCCTGCAGTGTCCGGGATTCCTGTTGGGCATCATGGGTTTTCTTCCGCTCGCTCGCCAGCTGCCTCTGAAAGCTCCCTGTACTCAACTCCATGTTCTTTTCCAGTTCCTGACAGCACACATATACCACACATGGCACAAATGAAGACCAAATAAAAGTACTAATTAACTAATAACTAAACACATTATAGCACTAGGGTTCCCATACTTGGGGTCTCGACCCTGGATTTACAAATGGGGTGGGGCAAAAATCTCTCTCTTTTTTTTTTTTTATTTCTTTTTTTTTTTAAAACAAATGAATATTAGACACATTGAAGACAGATTTTGTAATTTGATAATATTGTAACTGGGAGTCTAATTCAGACCAGCCATGTTTATATTTAGATTGTTCATGTTTTTGGTCTTTTCACTATCCTGACACGCTGCATTAAAATAAAGCAGTAAAAAAATGGACAGATGTCCCCATCCATCCACTACTGCTACATAAACTAGAATTGTGTCTCAAATGGCATACTTGAGCACTAACCCTAACCAGTTTTCCTCTTACAGTTAGTGTGTGAATTTTATTCAAATTGTTTATATTAACACTTATGAAAGGCCAGATTTATCAACAATGACAATAATCACAATGACAGCGTAACGTTTTTAGAGAGACAAAACAGACTCATATCAGGGCCGTATCACACAACCCCGGTCTGGATTATTGTCCTATATCGCATATCCTGCTAGACTGGTGAGTCAGTGCAAGGAATATTCACTTGGTTTCTAGTCACTTACTTTAAACACAGATATGATATTGATATAAGAGAGTGTCTGAATTTTTCAGTAGTCCTTTATAATAAGTGTAGAATTTAAATTGTGTCATGTGGTCAAAACTTGGGGTAAAAAAAATTCATAATGTCCATTCCAGGTCATTGCTGTCATTCTATAAACCCTATTATTGCAACTATTGCATATTTGTTTAAAAAGATCAATAAAAACAATATGCAGAATATATCCACTGTATGCATGTGAGTACATAAATGTATGTGAGTATATAAATGTGCTCAAACCTTCACTCTACGCTCACTCTCCTGCACTTTGACCTGTGTGTGTGCTAGCTTGCGTGCCAGCTCGTCTCTTTCTCCAAGGTGCTGGTCATCAGCGAGCTGCCGCAGTTTGTGCAGCTGATCTCGGCACCGCTGTAGCTGCGCGTCTGCCTCTGCACAGCGTCGTTCGGCCATGCGCTCCTTCTCCTGACTGCGGCGCAGCCTCTCACGCAGGACATGCGTCTCATTGTTGTGGCGTGAGATGAGCTGCGAGATCTCGCTCTCTGTGTCGCTGTAGCGGTGCAACGCTTTCTCGTGGCGCAGCTGAAGCTGTTTTAGTAGACGGTTTTCACGCTGTAGTTCGTCAGTGCGCAGCTGCAGCTCAGCCAGTGCGTTCTTCAACTCGCTAATCTTTAACAGGCGGGCAGACAGCAGCCTCTTGGTGACCAGGTCCAGGTCTTTGGGAGGAGCGTCTTTACCAAGGCTTTGAGAGCGCAGACCACTGGAGCGCTGAGAGGGTAGGGTCTGGGGGCCAGGACGCCGAGGTACACTCTTACGCACTCCTGCAGAAAACAATGTAAAATATAAGGCAAGGATAATCACAATTATTATACATTATCAATTATTTTGCTAGATACTGAATTTGTATTGTCTTGACTCTATTCTTGACTATATTCTCTTCCACATGTACAAATCACAATAAATCACATATTCATAAGTGAGTAATGTGTCATTGTGCCATCTGTTGGCTGTTTGTGGCAGTGTATGCTGAAGTGAATAATGTAGTATTGGCCTCAAATCAGCCATTCATCTAACGTGCCCGTATTTGGAGCAATAAGAAAATGAAGTATCAAAATAAATATTTCTTCAAGGTAAATTAGTTCAAGGTAAAGGTGCCAAATGTTTCCTCATTATATATATATATATATATATATATATATATATATATATATATATATATATATATATTTAAGGTGCTATTTCAGCACCAGAGACAGCGCCTGTTTGTGGCTGCAAGGCGGAGTTTGGGCACAGCCAGCAGTGAACCCCTCAGCAACACTGCTGTCTCCACTCAGAAAGAAGAGGAGAGAGGTAAATGAGGCCAGGCATTGTGGTGAAGTAACACTGGCTTATTGCAGGCCTAACACTGTGTTTTTTCTGTCTTGCCTTGTAGACAGCACGTGAGCACAAGGGACACACTACCCACTTCACCTGTGCCAAGAAACCGCTGAGCTGCACCGACTACACCTGGTTTCGGCACCCTTTTCCCGTGGGACAAGCTTGCCTGTGCTTCACCCCCTCTTGAGGCCTCCTACAGTACACAGTACAGTCTGCATTGCTTCATCACCTCCATCACCGTATAAAGCTACGTATTTGTTTTTGCACTTTGCTCCACTCTTTTGCACTTTCCTTCTCCCTCTTTTTTTCACTATATCCTCCTGACTACCCACAGTTCAAATTTGTCCTCTGTAGAGGACATTTGTCAACCTTAATATCTTCTACACCCTGCATACTACTGAGCCAACTCCTTGTGTGCTCTAAAGAGGACGTTTAGCACTTTCAAATGAGACCAAATATGTAGGGGTGGGGTTTTGAGAATTTCCTCTTCCTCTTCAAGTTTAAAAAACAAGTATTGGGACATTTATTTTTTCCTGGTAGTCAGGAGGATATAAATAAAAGACTCGCACTGTTTCACCCATCCCGTGTTGCTCAGTGTTTTTGTGCAACACTCTACACTATATATACTGTAAATATGATACTTACTGTGTGTGTGTGTGTGTATATACACATGGTCGTACCTGTCTGGTGTACAAGGCTGTTTGATACTCTCTGTGTCCTTGCTCCTCTGTGGAGTGATGGAGAAGGAGAGCGCGGTGAGATGGACCTGTCAGACAGTGAAGCGTTCTCGTAATCATCTGAATAGAACGAGGCGCTGCTCTGGTCTCCATCAGACATCTGGTCCTTATCCGGATCCCGTTTCCGGTCTCGTATCCTGGTCCGGGCTCGGTTTCCTCTGGAGCTCTCATTATCCTCACGGAGCTTCCTGTTCCCATATCCTGACAAAGCCGAGTCTTTCCGGTCACCATGGTTGGAAACTTGGACACTCTGTTCCGATTCCATCATGCGGTTATCCTCTATGTTGTAAGAATCCATCGCTGTCTGAGCTACACTGAAAACAGAGATTTACAAAATTTATAGTAATGATTTACAAAATTTTTAATGTGCTCTTCCTAATATTTCATAGTTTCTAGAGTAACAACTTCCAAAGGAATAAAATGGAGGATGTGTCATTCTTTAATTAAGAAAGCTAGTCATAAATGGCACATTTATGTGGTATGGGGACATGCTGTTACTGAAGAATAATCAACTTCAGCACTTGCTGAATGTCCCTTCATTTTTTATTCCTTACATATTGTTCAGTCAGCTCATAATTTGCTGCAGCTTCATGTTCAAATTATTTCAACCTACTCTCAAGTGAATCACACACACACACACGCACACACACACGCACACACAGTAATTGTCTCATGTCACCTTGACAACTGTTGGGCTCCCTGCACGTGAGAGGTGTGGGTTTAATTGTATGACACGTCTTCGTTTCTTCACACGCCCACATCTGGCCTACTCAAGACAGAATCGTGATGCACACAACCCTCACACACACTCGCACAAGGATCTATCCAACGATCTACATTACAACATCAACAGCAATGATAATTCCTGTACTCTTTCAATGATAAATCCATGAACTCCTTGGCCTTTAGAGCACATTACAGACTTCACACAAACCTCTGTACCTGACAATGGAAATGTTTAGGGCAATGTCAGCATGCTATCTTAGTCAGCGTGGTCGACTGATGTAACATTAAACACCACGGTGCTCCAGAGATGTGGAACATCTGGATTGCGGAATGCTCGGTGACAAGTTTGTTTCTGGAAATTTCACTAACAGTGGGTTTGCAGGCCAATTTCTGACTCACGCATGTGCCTGGAACTTTCCAGGACATATTGGGAATATAGATGCACAAACACAGAGAAATATGCTGCTGGGAGATGAGATCTTTACTTTCATAACCTCATCTCCGCTGACCTTTAATACCATAGATTCATGGTAATACAGATCCAAACACATTTCAAGTGTAATTACTTAAACTCAGTTACATTAATTTGTACGTTAATGTCCAACCAGGAGGATAAGAGACCATGGTGGGTCCTGGATATTGTTGATGAGGCCAGTTGCTGATGCTGATGAGAAAAAATGTGGCATGAGGTTTTTGTCTTGATGGACCACAGCCTTCTGCCGGAGGGGAGTGCATCGAAAAGATTGTGTCCAGGGTAAGAGGGGTTAATGGCAATTTTAACTGCCCACTTCAGGGCATATGAAGAGATGACACTCTGCAGTCTGTTTTTGTCCCTGGTAGTGGCAGCAGTGTACCAAGTGGTGAAGGAGGAGGTGAGTATGGACTCAATAATGGAGGTTTAGAAGTGCACAATCATTGTCTTTGGTAAGTTGAACTTCTTTAGCTGCCACAGGAAGTACAACCGCTGGTGCGCTTTTTTTAAATAAAGAGTTTATATGCAGCACCTACTTGAGATCCTATTTCCT